>PVHP010009086.1:0-51358 GCA_004024765.1 Zapus hudsonius
AACAGGGTTTTGCCTCAGGCCTGGGGAAAGCACTCAAGAGCTTTGACAGAATTCTGTCTTGTTGTTGGAATCTCATGAGTCACTTTGGTCAACAGCTCAGTGAGGGAAGGAACCAGTGGTTGGAACCAGGGGTTGTCAGGCTGGTCTAATTAATCACAGGCTTAAACTCTGTCCCCTACTACTCATGGTCCCTCTTGCCCGACGACACTCACTACTTTCTCAATAGGTTACAGTATGCTCCCAAGGATTTTATGTTTTTGAACCTAATATGGTTTACCCTCATGTTTAAGCTATTCCCCTACCCCCATCCCTTACCCCGCTTTCATAACGTCACACTTCTTTCTTCTAGTCTGTATAAAGAAAACGGTTATCCTGGTTAAATACCACATATGAGGGAGAATATGCGACGTTCTATTCTCTGCTCTTTTGAGTGATCACTTAGTAAGATCTGCTCAAAGTCAGACCATTTTTTTCTAAATTTCGATATTTCATTTTTTTTTGAAAGCCACCCATGAACTTATTTTTTCTCTATGTTCCTGATTTTATATGTTGTATGTGTGTGTGTGTGTGTGTGTGTGTGTGTTCCAGCACATGTGCCCACGCAAATGCACAAGGGAGCTCACGTGCATGCTTGCATTTGTGTGTTTTATTGGCTTTTAAGTTTTAAGCTATTCTCTATAATTTTTCAACCCCTGAATACAGCTTAAATATTTACAATATATTTTCTTCATTTTTCTTAGTTTGTTTTCACTAAAAATGTTGTTCAGGTTATTTAGTGTATTAAGAAGCCAGAGGCAATAACTTAAACTTTATGATTTTTGACCTCAATTTCAACTCTGTGGCTGATGTTATATTTGCTATATTAAATATTTGATTTTAGTAAGTGCCATATTTTAAAAATAAAGTCACTTGTGGGAGAAAGCAATATAATAGTCTACTCCTGAGAGTTTTGTGGGCCACATGTTTCCATAGATTAAGACTCAATGTCCTTGCCCTAGGCTATTCCATTTAATAGGTAGGAGACATTGAGATAAGTGAGAAATTACATTTACCCAAATCCTCACTCCATTAATTATTTCATAGAATACGGTAACATTCTCATGATAATTTTTTAATATTATTTCACTTAATGAAATGTAGTGTTTTTAAAAATTGGCATTTATTGATATCAACAAAGATATATCAAACTCATTACTTTGTGAGCCTCTTTTAGACACTGAATACTTTTTTGAAACAGTGTATTACAAATGTGAATTTGGTTGTTTTGCTTACATATGTGTGCACAAAATCACATTTTGGTATTCTTAAATTAATGTTCTTGCAATGATGATTGTGCTAATTTCACATAGGTAAGATAATTTTAGGTATATGTAAAAGGTAGAAGAATTGGAAAGGCTACTACATATATTTTAGGAAATTAAATGTTATGTCATCTGAATTGTTGTAGCATTTTTAAATATCATAGTTATATATTAATTATGTATTTACATTATGAGGTCAAATGATGAAGAAACAAACTGATTCCAATCATCTGAAATGGTGAGAATGTAGTTCAGTGCCTGACACATTGTGAACATATAGTCCATCACATGTGATGCCTATGATATGCTTTATGTCACTGAAATATTTCAGGAGTACCAATTAATACTAGAGATTTTTCCTATCTTTTGCTTTTTTCCCTCTTATTTGTGCTTTTCTATGATATCTATAATAGCTTTAAAATCACTGTTTTTATTGTACAGATAAGAGATATATTAAGATAATTCTCCTGAATGTTAAATAAGAGAGTTTGATTGCCATTTTCCCTCAATATTCAATGTAGTCTTAATTTGACTGTATTTTTACTATTTCAACTTGTAGCCTAAAAATGTTTGCTAAAAAGCTAAGCAAAAATAAATAAGCAAAATCTGATAGTTTATACAAATTGTAATATTCGATGAGTCTAGATTTCAAAGCAGGATCATGCAAAGTTCTACCTCTGCACAATCTACTTGGTTTGCCTTCTAAATTTGTAATCCATCGCTACTGTTTCTCTTTTTCTTCCAGCAAAACTAATTTGTTTGGGGGCCATTTTCTCCAACTTCCAAGGTTACACATGCTATCTATTGAAGTTATCTTCATGTTGCTGGGTAAGTCAGTGTACCAAAAACAGTTTATGGGAAGAAAGGGTTTATTTGAGCTGATAATCTCAAGTGGAAGTGTCAGCATGCCAGGGAAAGGATGTTTGAGCAAAGATTGGACATCACATCTTGCCACAGCTGCTGGCAGAAACCATCAAGGGTGAGCTGAGCTAAGGAAAGGGTGAGCTGACAATAACATCCCTAAGCCTGCCCCCAGCTATATACCTCCTCCCATAAGGCTCCAACTCCCAAATTGCTACCAGCTGGTGATTAGGCCTTCCAAACACAAGTATATTGAGGGACATTTCACAGTCAAGCTATGAAAATATCCAAATATCCTAATACAATATTTATATACACACTATATAAATATAAATAAATACATTTATAGACATATATATTTTATATGTCGACATATATATTTTATTTCTATAATGGGGATGGATTTATTATATTTTCTCCTTTCAATGCAGTTTTACCAAATTATCCATTCTCTTCAAATTATAAGCTTATTTAGTTATATACTTTTATTATTTCTTCTTGCAGTGACCTTTTCCTTGCCTATCTTCCAAAACCAGGCCTTCCATTATGTTTGGCAAGTACTGTACCACTGAGCTACATCTACAGTCCTCAAAATTATTTAAATTTATTGAACGATATCATATTCATTGTTTCATCAAAATAAAACATTTTATAACAGTTTCCAAACTACTATGAAATGAGAATAGACCCTAGAAGACTTAGAAATAAGCAGGGATATTGAAGTGAGCAAAATAATAAATTTATCTTGAAGTTTATGTCAGATTGGGTATATGGAGATTCTTTATTTGAATGCTAATGATAAAAATGTCATTTTTTCATTTTTTATATTTATCAGGCTCTTTAAATGTCCGAAATCTCTCTAGAATGAGATGAGTAATTTGTACTCGAAAAGTTTAAGAAATATAATTTGATTAATAAACATATATTTTTGAAATCAATATTACACTGGAAAATGAAAAGACCCTGTTTATTTTTACCATTTCAAATATTTCCTCCTAGAAAAGGTTTCTCTTTTAATAATTGGTATAAATTATGAATGTCAAAAACAAATAAACTTCCATTCATTTTTATTTATAACTAAAGATAGTGCATTTAAAGATATCTCCATTTTGTTTAGATGTGAATTAAGTACAATAAGGAAAAGCTAATGCAGTGTATAATATGCAATATATGAGAATCAAGTCGGTAGAAATAAAAATGCACTGACAAAATATGATGTGTTGAAACATCTTTGGAAGTCCTCATTACCCACATGGAGTTCACAGGTTATCTAGGAGAGCTATTTTGTAGCTGTAGATCCAAGGATGCTGCTTTTCCTATCAAACTTCCTTTAGGCAGTGGATTAAAGGAGTGTATACTGAAAAACCTATAGATAAGGTTTTTTGAGTGCTTTCAAAAAATTCATCAATCTGTATGGCACTTAAATGACTAAAATGTTAGTGATCTATGGGCATGTCATGCTTTTTCTCTTCATGTCATTGTTTTTAAGTTTCTACTTGGTTTCCTTTTAGCACTTTCATATCTTAATATGGGAACATAAATTGTTACTTTCAGAGTATTTGTTTTTAGAAATAATTACTTGTTAAAAATAACTTAGATATTGATGAGGTTAAAAAGATATGTTATCTAATGACAAGGAATACTATAGGATGATTAGATTATAAACTCATTTGGTGTATATTTTACAACATAGGCAGCATTTACACATTAGTAAAACTTAATTTAAACAATATCTGATAAATGCTAGGAGAGTCAGATAATCCATTTAAGTACTTTCCATCCTGTATCTGTTAGCATAACAAAATACTTGGAGGTTTTTGTTTCAACACACTTGGGCCAGGAAGACCAGGCTGAGTACTAGGATATCCAGGATCCCTTGCCACAAGGACTAATACAGACAGCCCACGGAGGAGGATATCGGAGGATATCCAACTGATCAGGGATGGGGGGGGGGATTTGGGAATTCGGGATAACAACCCATGGTTTGCCCACTAGATAATGTAACTCATTATGGACAATAAATTTATATTAAAAAACATTCTGTTTTTATGAAATTTTCATACATATAGATTAATTTTTATTATATATATCCCCCATCACCCTCCTCTATCCCCCAGTCATACTGTGCATCCTCTTCTTTTCATTTGATAAATCAGAGCTTCTAAATTATTGAAATATATTTTTGACATTTTCATAGAGATGGCATGCATTTTAAATCTGTACCTCACATTATACTCTTTCTTTCAGTCTCTCTATACTTCTACTACTGTCTTTAATAGTGGCTATATTGAAGAGAATGATTTCCCCTCCCTGGAAATTTATCATTACCTCCTTACGAAGGGGGTGGCTTCCCAAGGGCCTCCTCTATCTATCACAGAATGTTGACTGGCCTCACCATGTTGTACATGTTCACATTTTGTGTGAGTTCATGAGTGCAAGAACCTTGTAATGTACAAATTCCAGAGTTCCACCACAGGAATATTCCCCATCCTCCATCTCTCACATTTATTCTAGCCCATCTTCTGTATTGTTCTCTGAGCCGAGAAAAGAAAGCTCTATGATTAGATTTAAGGTCTGTTCCACAAGAGGAAGAAAGTGACTGGTACTAAAATCCAGGGGGCTAGAGTGATTCACTACCTTGAAAAACCAAAAAAAAAAAAAAAAAAAAAAAAAAGAGGCCATCCATAGTTTGAGAGACCAAGGCCCCATTGGAAGAACCTGCTTCTATGATTGCTGCCTTGCTAAACAGATGTTTCCTTGCTAAACAGATACGTCATCCAAATGTACCCTGAAATTTTATCTTTATATCCACAGACCACTTTTTCCCTTAGCCCCTGTCAGGGAAAAAAGACATTTTGTCAGTGAGTGGTCAATGCAGAAAACCATAACTGGTCAAGAGATGAAAAAAAAATCCTCAGCTTAAAGTGTGAAACTCAATTCAGTTTTACCCATCTTTCCTCTGTTGTTCCTTACATTGGACTTCCATAAAAAACCAGGCATTACAGAAAAGAAATTCATAGCACAAACAAGCCCTAAAATTGAAAATGGACAGCAAAAATCTATGCATTTCTTCATCCTAACAACATTTATAATTGATAAGTCACTGAAAAATTATATATATATATATATATATATATATATATATATATATATATATATATATATATATCTTCTCTTCATAAAGCAGTGGCACCTCAAGCAGCAATTTTGAGCATGAGCTTTTCACCTGAGGTAAAACAAGTCTAACATGATTTTTTTCTTTTCTTTAAACTTTTATGAAAAATCTCCATATATATATTTAATGCATCCTGAATTTTTATCACTGATTACAGAACATTCGGGAAATAAAGAATTATTTAAATTTATCTCATGTTTATAAATGTGGCTAGTTTAATGGAGATTGATATATTCAGCACTAAGAGATCAAATCATGAATGAGTTAATTTTGTATTTAGTATATCCTTAAATATATCGGGTATGGTGTAACCAATTTCTGGCATTGGGAACTAACTAGCCAAATGCATTTGTTTTATGATTAGGCTTCATCCCACTCTCTCCAGAGCCCTTCTGCTCAGATGTTTCCCCCAAACTCCTATTGAAGATGATATCAAATTTTAGTCCATTATCCAAGATGACTATTTCTATGGTACTAATTCATTTAGGCGTTAGTTTGTGAATATCTCCTCCCACTTTCTAGTCCCCCTCCCACAATCCCACCCATCCCTATTATCTGTCCTTGAGTTGCCTGTCAGGTATGCCTGCCACTAAAGCTGTTCCAGGTTAGGAGCCACATATAAGGGACAACATGCAACATTTTTCTTTCTGTGTTTTTGTGAGTTTACTTAATATAATTTGTTCCAAATCCATCCATTTTCCTAGAAAGTTCATTATTTCATTTTTCCTTACTGCTGTGTAGAATTCTATTGTGTATATGTATCATGTCTTCATTATTCATTCACCAGAAAATAAGGATAGATTTACTTCTTCTTTTTCAATTTTTACCCCTTTTATTTCTCTTGTCTTATTGCTAGAACTAAGATTTCAAGAGATATGTTAAATAGTAGTAAGGATAATATACTTCCCTGTCTTGTTTCAGAGTTTAGTGGGGATGCTTTATTTTTTTTCCTTTTTTAAATATAATATACACTTTAGGTTTGTTATAAATATTCATCATTGTATTGAGATATGATCCCTCCATTCCTCTTCTCTCCAGTGGTTTTTTTTTTCTTTAGGGATATTGTGTTTTGTCAAAGGTCTTTTCTGCATTTGTTGAGATGATTATGTGATTACTATCCTTGAGTTTATGTAGGTGATACATTACATTTAAAGATTCCCATACATTGAACCTTCCTGTATCCCTTAGGCTACATGATCAAGGTGAATATATTTGATATGTTCTTAATATTGATTTGTTATAAATTTACTGACAATATTTGTGTCTATGTTTTTCAGGGATACTGGTTCTAGTAAATACAGCCCCATGATATTTGACAGGGTCCAAAAAATACACACTAGAAAAGAGTCAGAATTTTCAACAGTTGGTGCTGTAACAACTGGAGTACAACATGTGGACATATGAATCTCTCACCCTGCATGAAAATCAATGCCAAGAGTATCAAGGATGTCAATATCAGAACTGAAATTCTAAAACAACTAGAGTAAAATGTAGGAAGAACACTTCAATGTACAGCTTTAAGGAAGTACTTTCAGAATGAGACCCTAGTAACTCAGAGAATAAGAAAAACACTCAAGCATTGGGATATGAAACTAAAAAGCCATTGTATAGGTAAACAAATCATTGAATCAGTTAATGGATAAGCTAAAATAAAATAAAATGATAAGGATTGGAAGAAAATTCTTGCCAGCTATATATCTGACATAGGTTTAATATATAGAATATGCAAAGAACTCAAAAATCTAAGCAATAAATATCAATCAAACCAGTCAAAAATGGGACAAATAAATTAACAAAAGGTTCTTAATGAATGAAATACAAATGACCAAGAAACACATAAAAAGATGTTCAACATGTTTAGCCTCCAGAGAAATGCCAATTAAACTTTGTTTGAGATTGCATTTCACTCTGGTCAGAATGTCTATCATTAAAAAATCAAATGATGTCAAATTATTTTAAGTGTGTTAGGGGAAAAGTAACACTGTTTCTGTTGGTGGGAGTGCAAACTTGTACAGCCACTAAGGAAATTAGTATGTAGGTTACTCAAAAATGTAAAAGTAGATCTACCATTTGACCAAGCTATACCACTCCTGGCCATATACTCTAAAGACTTTACTCTTTACTCTAGAGATACTTGCTCAGTCATGTTTATTGCTGCTCTATTCGCAAAAACTAGGAAATGGAATCAGCCTTAATATCCATCAACTGATGAATGCATAATGAATACATGAAATACATTTTGAAGTTCTATTCAGCAGTAACAAGAAATTAAATTATGAAATTTGCAGGAAAATTGACAAACTTGGGAAAAGTATCGTAAGTGGTTACCCATGCCTAGAAACACATGTGCCACATGTTCTCTCTCATAGGCAGATTCAAACATGGGATCATTTGATTTCCTTGTAAGTTGCAGTAAACATCACAAATACTAGTTAGAAACCTCCAATGAGGTGTGTAGAGATGAGAACTGGGGAGAGATTACAGGAAAGAAGTATAGACATTTAAATGGAAGGGAAGAATGTAGAGGTGAAGATATCTAGGGGGACAGGTATAAAGGGAAGGGAGGGCAGAGATACAGAAAGCTAAAGATGGCATGGTTCAGTACTTTAGAAACCTACTCATTTGTTAGCTAATTTAGATATGGATGTTTAAAAAAGACACAGAGTGGGTGGGATATTATGGTAGGAAGTACCTTGCAGTGGTCGAGAAAGATTTACCTTAAAACCATAGGATGTTGTTTGTGAATCCCAGTGCCAGAATTTATTTACTTCCTACAGAGAGCTATTGTTGATGGAGTTACATTACCCCCCCCTTACGACTACCACATGATGAAGGACATTGAAGAACACTTAATTACTCTCCATAACTATGTGGTAATGGCCTTCAGATGAAGACACCACAGACAGCAGTCACAGTAGATTGAAAGATCATGCTGAAACTCAGATGAAATCCAGCTCCCAGATGGCTAGTTGTCATACTTATGGAAAATGGTATGCAGTATGCTGTGAGACCCTCCAGGGATAAGAGAACTTTGCTGGAGAGGGAACAGAACGAATGTAAGAGCCACAGGGAGGGCAGGTATACTGTAAGGCTTTATCCTCCCCAC
Organism: Zapus hudsonius; assembly: GCA_004024765.1. Taxonomy (NCBI): domain Eukaryota; kingdom Metazoa; phylum Chordata; class Mammalia; order Rodentia; family Dipodidae; genus Zapus; species Zapus hudsonius. Next base: position 8,444 of record PVHP010009086.1, read on the forward strand.
AGGGACAGATTGGTGCATTCTTGTTTCCATAATGATTACAGATGCCCTCAATGAGGAGGAATGGGCCTGGGAAGAGGGAACATAAGAGGATGATCCAATGAAAATATGACCAATCTGCAATATGTTCATATATAAAAGTTCTCAATAAAATCATTTCAAATGATAGTTATGGAGTATGTCTTTTTTGAGGAAAGTGAAAAATTTGGTGAAGCTAGATGGAAAGAAAGAAGAAAAAATATATTTAATCCATGCTAAGAAAAGGACTTGTGAAAATTTTGAGTTTTCACTTTATGGAAAAGCAAAGATTTTTCAGCAAAATGAGTTAAATGGTACTTCAGCTTTGCATCATTTAATATGTTCTTAAAAATGTTTACAAAATAACAAAGTAAACTAAAGTTGCAATTCTGAGAACATATTAAATGATGCAAAGATATATTTTTCAAAAAAGAAATTGCAATGGAAAACAAAATATCAGAATCCTGTGATTGTCTAACCCTCAAAACAATTTCAGGGTTCTGAAATTACACCAACAAGAAAATAGTTGCATTGGGCTAAAGAGATAACTTAGCTGTTAAAGCGTTTGTCTGCAATGTAGAAGGATACAAGTTTGATTTCCCAGTACCCATATAAAGCCATATGCACAAGAGGGCACATGCATCTGGAATTCATTAGCAGTGGCTGGAAGCCCTGGAGCTCCTATTCTCTCAGTTTCTCTGACTGCCTCTCTCTCTTTCTCTCTCTCATAAATAAGATGTTAATAAAAGAAAATAGGTGCAAAAATATGCTGTTGTGTTTCAAATATGGCTCTGGAGATGACAGACACAAAAGAATCTCCCACAGGGCAAATACAGGTAACACAGTGGAAAAAGAAGGGGAAAAAAAGACATACTCTGAAGAAACAACTGGAGGGACATTCAGTCAACTTTTAAACTTTTGTTCTATGACAGTGTTGCATCCCTGGCCTTTAAGGCTTGAAAATAACTGTGAATCAGTACCTGCTGTGTACATTTTCTCTTTTCTCATTTTGAATGAAAGTTACATTTCAGTTTTTTAAACACTGAATTTATTAAATTTAACACTGTATTTATTAAATAACTCGAACTCAGAAAACCTGCTGGACAAATCAGAACCATATATGAATCTAAGGGAAATGATCACCCATGATGCTCAGATTTTGTAATTTAGAAACTATGATATACTCAAGTATGCTCACTTGGGAATAGGTGCTTTTAATTCTATATGGTAAAATGAGATTGACAGATTGGTGAGTTGCAATACTGCTGGTTGTTCATAAAATCTATCTATTTCCACTTTCTAATATAGCTACTATATCTCTTACATAAAAAGCATATAATTTATGGAAAACTATATTTTCTATCTTGTTTTGCAGTGGTATACCTATCTAAACAAATTTAACTTTATAGGACATGATCATGCATTGTTTTAATTAAGATCAGGGAGAAGTGCTTTGTTATCCCTCATTCTTTCTCTTGTATAGAATGGACTTCTGTTGAACAGGCTAATTTATCCATCTAAAAGCTTGCTTCATATTGATGACCATGACAGAAAGATAAAGGGCACATAATTTCACAGAACTGCCTATAAAATCTTTCATTTCTAATTTTGTATAATTTTTTCATACTCTATTACAAATGTCCATTACAAACATCTGCTTTTTTGTCTACTTTGGAGCATTTTATTCTGTCTCATTACTGTACTTCCATTTGGGAACACTTTCCTTTTACCTGAAGGATATCACTTACTATGTTCTTTAATACAAGCCTCTTGAAACAATACCCACTAAAATATCTGAATTTGTCTTTGAAAATTACTCCATCTTTCCTGTATGTGTATACATATGTTTGGGTATGCTTCTGTGGGGGGGAGGTGGTACTCAAATGTGTACAGTTATATGGAGACCTGAGAAATAACCTGTTGTAGTTTTTCAGGAATACTGTCTACCTTTTTCCTATATATATGTATATATATATATATATATATATACATACATACATATATATATATATATATATATATATATATATATATATATATATATATAGAGAGAGAGAGAGAGAGAGAGAGAAGATATGTCACTGGACTGGAGCTAACCAATTAGGCTAGAATGTCTGGTTGTCAGGCCCAGGGATCCTCTTGTCTCTGCCTTCCCAGACCTAGAATGACAAGCATGTGTTACCTTGTGTGAGGCTTTTACATGGGGACCCAGCTCCCATCCTCATGTTTGCAATGACTGAACTATCTACCTAACAGTATCTCATTTTTGAAAAACAATGCTTTGTACATCACACAGTTTAAATTTAAATTCCTTCAGAATTTTAAATCACTTACTCCAGTTTCTTTCCTTTACTTTTTTTCTGTTAGAAACTAAGTTTTCAGTGTTGTTTATACTTTTCTAGAATTAATTGCTTTGAGTCATTTCATTTTACATATGTATAATGCATATATGTGTGGATCACTTCATGTTTTTTACTTTAGATTTATAAATATTTTGGAATTTGAGATGCATTATCTTATGCCACTTTGGAAAACTTTTGCCAGTATCACTTTGAAGGTTGTTGCTGCCCTTATTATCATGCACACATACATAAAGATAATACACATCTGGAAATAGAACTGCCAATTCACTATTTCAATTTTTAATATTATTGTCTTCTCTACTTGCTTCATTTTTATATGTCTACTGATTTATTTTACTAATTTCGACCCTCTTCTTTGTCTAATCTTATCTCAGTCTCACCTGTTTGATCTTTACCTTTATTTTTTAAACTTTTATATAATTCCATTTGATTCCATTTTATACACTGATCAATTAAGTTTATCCACACATTTATCTTTTATTTTACATATATGAATGCTATTTATTTTAAAGGTCATATGTAAAACTCTTTACTCTAAGTCACATATTAATTATTTTACCTTTAATAGTTCATCTTTAAAATTTGACATCCTTCATTCTGACATTTGTTATATCCCATTGTGATTTTAATTTTCACACAACTTTAGATTTGTAAAAAAGTTGAGCAGAAAACAGTGGGTTCCCATATATACTTCTCCTTAACACAGTTCCCCTTAGTTATATTTTGAATTAATGCAATTTTATAGGTGAAAAGTCATATTAATAAAATCAGCATTAACAAAACTCCATAGTGCATGTGTTTCCCAATTCTGAATTTGGACAGATGCATAGCCATATATGTACCATTAATATTTCATATGGAATATTTTATTGCCCCAAAAATTCTCTCTCCTGTGAGCCAATTATTTATCATCACTATTTTCTCATAAACCTGTAGCAAAAAATGGTATTTTTACTAACTCTATATTTAGAATATATTACATCTACACTTGCATCTACATTTTCATAGAGAATATTTAAAATATTTTTATGCTTCTTTAGAATTTGGTAACACACTATTTTTTGTTAATAAATAGTATCCCATTTCATGATCCAATGCTGAATATAATATGCAACAACCAATAACTGACATGAATCAGCTTAAGTGAGTGATGGTTTATTTGGCTTGTAGACCCAATACAATAAATCCTTCAAGGTGGGAGATTCAGGGGATTAAAAGAAGAATATCGCTATTCACATTGACTCCTCAGTCAGGAAGCAGAGAGTGAAGAATTCTGGAGCTCAGCTCACTTTTTACTCCATCTGGAACCACAGCCCCAATATCTGGCAATTCTAAACCCCATCAAGTTAACAGTCAGCATTAACTATCCCAACTATGCGACTACTATGAGCAAGAACACAGTAGCAGGTGGGATAAAAGAGAAAATGATAGTAAGATATACATTTCTAAGGAAATGGAAGTGTTGTTTTTCTCTTTTATTCTGATTAGATCATTAAATATTGTTTAAGTACTGATTTAATACACTGTAAACCTTAAATATAAACATTAATTGTTATTACAATATTAACAAAAGACAACAGCTTAAGCACACAAAATTCTCACATATATATATATATATATATATATGTACACATACATACATATACATTTACATATGCATATATATGTATAATAAAACATAAACACATCCAGACACAAAGTCACATTTTTCCTCTTAAAATTCTAGATGTTTTTGAAAGAGTGTAATTTATACAAATATATTTTCATGTCATTTGACTAATATATATCATGCTCAGTCATAAGGCATAGACAAAAAACTTATTTGCAAAAATCCTAAGTAAAATATTACCAAATTAAGTGTCATATGGATACATTGTGACAAAGTGTAACAATGCAAAGATGGTTTTGGACAGTTACCTTTTCATTGCTGAGATAAATTGTCCAATCAAAAACCTCTTATGAGAGGAAAAGGTTTATTTCAGGATGAGAGTTTGAGGGAAAGCTTCATCATGTTCGAGGAAGTTGCTCCATCATATATCCATAGCAGCGAGAAAAACCAACAGAGCTAAAGCTGGTTCTCCACACATAGTAGGCTAAAATGAAGAATCACCCCCCCAGTGACAATATATTTCCTTAGCAGAAATTGAAAAGCTGCTACAAACTCAACCCTATGGTAGACGTAAAGCACACTCACCATGGCTCAGGAAATTTTTGCAGAAGAGGGGGTGGAAAGATTGCAAGACGCAAGGTGGGTGGCAATATCTAAAGGCATTTCACCCCAAACGTAAGGACTGACTGCTGCTGACACAACAAATGGACCCAAATCCTATTGAGCATACCAGCAATCCCACTGAGGGGATTAAGTGGGAGAAGGGAGGAGAGAAACAGGTGTTAGCTACAGGTGATTTGTCCATACAAAGTCTCTAATTAATAAATAAAAAAATGTTAGCCTATGGGAGTCATTTGCCTTCAAACTACCACGTTGTTCAGCATTTAAGATCTGTGAAACATAGTACATCAAAATTATACAAGTTTCATGTTCTTAAAAACTGATCAATTTTCCCAGATGTTCAAGTAAAACTTAGTGTGAAAAAAAAACAGTAGAAACTTAACAAGCAGCATAATAATGGTGAAACACTGAATATCACTGCTTTTATTACAAAGACACAGGACACTCCAAATCCATGTGGACAAAAGTAAAACAAGAATAACTATTTTATTGAACTAATAAGAAGAGTTTTTTTTGTTGGAGAGACATAATAGTTTTAAATGTTAAGATTCAAGTGAACCAAAGTATTGTTATCTGATACTTACCAAAAATTAAATAAAGAAACTTAAATGAGTATAGCTTACAATGAAAGGAGCTAGATAGCAAAACATTCATTCAGCCATTTAGTCATTCCTGCAATGTTCACTGAATGCCCACTTTATATAAATAAATAAAATAAATATTATATAAATGCTCACTTTATATCAGAAAATATTCATAATGGAAATTCAGTCTGAGCCTTATATTTTTGGAGTATCTGCATAATCTCATTAACAAATGAGAAAAACAAACATTGTAGCCACCACATTGATGAGTTAGTAGTTATGGTTTATTTTAATATCTTACTAGCTTTAATGATATATAATCCACAATATAGTGTCACTGTTATCCCATGGATGATAAACTAGTCTATGGAAGAGGGGAAATTGTTCTATTTTTAGAGTGCACATGGTCACAGACTATTTGGTGCTTCACTTAAATAAAGGAAGAAAATATCTATTGTAAACTACTTACTCTCTATATTACCTTTAAAGGAATACTTGTGAAAATAAATATTTAACATTATTAGAAAATACAAAGGTTCTTTTTCTGTGAAGTGAATTCATAAATTAGAAAACAATTTTCAGAAACCAGTAAAAATAATTTTGAAAGATTTAACTACAGAAATTTGGGGAAAAAATCTTTTATATGATATAATGATATGAATAAAATGAAGTCACAAAAGACAAGTTTTTGTACATTGTCTCAAAAGACATTTATGAAAAATACATTTTAACATAAATATAATACAATGCACAATAGGTACGACGAGACAGATATTTGTCTATTATATACTAATTCACATTAAAAAAATTACAGAAGTAGATTGATGTTTGGCATAGATAGGTAGGTAATTATGTTGGTAAGCACAGATACATGATTTGTGGGAATGCATACATAAATGAAGAGTCAAAGATACAGAAGGGAAAGAAAGGAACTATACTAATTATACTTCTATTCATAAAAATCTATACATAAGTGACACAGAATAGAATAGAACAGAATAGTTGTGTTACTAAAATTGTATGAATGAATGTAAAAGGTATAAATGGAAGCAATGATATAATTATCTAATGTGTGTGGTGAATCATTACATGACTCACTAAAGGTGAACATAAACAGCCACTTTTTAAAATATAGATAATTGCATTTAATCACTATTTTGTAACTGGAATTTTTTAGAGTGAAGAAGCTACTTGCGTGATTGTGCATTCTGATACAAGTTGATGTTCTTTGTTTAGTGATTCAGAAGCTCATGGTCTTGGGTGTATTCAAGTTAATTTGTCTATTGTGCACTAACTCAGCTATTCAAATACCTATGGTATTGAAGTCAATAATGATTTGACCTTCAATAGCAGGTGTTTCCGATGAATTTTTTTCATTTATGGAATGCTATTTCTCATGAGCTGATGAAAGTTAAACTTATTTTAAAGTTTGTATTCCCCCAAACTCTTTTATTAAGCAGATATGTTTGCTTTGAATCAGATTGTTAAGGACTCCTGCCTTATAATTTGAATTTGGGTGATGTAGTGGGCTGACTAGTGACTTCCAAAGATATCATGTCTTTATTTCCATAGGAATGTTGATAGGGGAGTTTATTCTGTTTTATCTAGCTAGAATAAAATATATTCACAAATAGCCCTCAAGGAAAGAGAGGGCAACATGATATGTACAGAGACTGGCATGGTGACAATGAAAGGAGAAGGTGAATTAATGCAGCCAGGCATCTAGAATTGTGACATCTTTGGGGTTTTTGGCAGTCATCCAAAACTGTTAAAGGAAAAAGTAGATTTTTTCCCCTAGACTCTCTATAAGGAATATGACAAACTCAACAATTTGTTATCTGCTTAATGATACTTATTTCAGACATCGAGGTGATAGAATTGAGGGATAAAAAATTTCTGTTGTGTTAAGCCATTTAGTTTTTGGTAATTTATTGTGGTATCCATATAAAAGTATGTATTTCTTATTATAAATTTTCACAAATCCACATAGGGTTTCATCTTGATAATTATTTCTAGATAAGAAGGTGATACTTCTCAAATTAAAAAAAATAAAAGCTTATTTATTTAATACAGGTTGTTCTGATGGAAATGACAATAGGCTTTTTAAAATATGTTTAATGCTCATGTATTTGAAAGTCTGACTACTACTTAGAGCATAAACATAAACATGTTGATTTATCTCACTAGATCATTTTTGGATCATTGCTTGTCCATAAATGACTATAGGAATTTTGATGTGAATCAGTTATTCTAGATCTTTTCTGTGCATTTCATCCTTTTTCAGTGAAAAGAATCAGATATAATATGGATGTGTTAGTGATATTGAAACTCATTGATAATCATTCATACCTTGAGCATGTGGAAGAAAGGATTACAATGGCCAGGTAAAAGATTCAGATGGGATCTTCTTTTTTCCTGAAAATACCATAGGTACGAATGAGAGTTTCAAATTAATAGAAAATGAATGGCAACCTCAAGATTGATACTATATCAACAGTTTTATATATTTTGTGTAAAGGCCTAATTTGTTTCCTTGGTAATAGACCTAGGTAGCAAGGTCTGTTAGAATATTAGAAGTAACCGTGTAAAATATAGCAATATCTTTCAAAATATAACATCCTGAGCAATCTGTACATATTAATCAAAATTAAATTTATCATATCTATAATTTATACTTGTAGCCTAAATGAGGCAGAAATTTTCCAATTCTTCTATCGTCATAATTTGATCCATTAAGGTATGAAGGTTGGTGTTTTGAGTATATTTCTTGTTGTTTAGTTTTGATGCAATATCTTAATAATATTTAGTACACAAAATTCACATTTATATATGTGAATCAAGGAGATATGTCCCCCTCAATAATTTTGTGTAATGTCACACTAATTCTACAACTATTGAATCACTTAATGCTAAATAATGGTGAAGATATTAATATTCCCACTAAATATTTCTTGCAGAAAATGGGTTAACTTAATCAAAAGCCTATGGTTGTAGCCCCTGTAGGAAAGGCCCTACTGTTGTTTGGCTAAATGGATATATTGTAATGTTTAGGTTTATGGACTAAATCACTGTTTTTCTCACATTTGTTCAGATGAATTTCATTTTTATTTTGCGAGAGAACCACAACTCATCAGTGTTGATAATAACTGACAATTGAATACTAAGTACTAAATGAAATATCTCTTTCATGCCCACCAAAGATTAGGAATATTGTGGGAGAGAGTGGGCATGCTGTAACAGTGGATTACTGTGGTGTGCTGTCTTTTGGACATGAAGTGACCATTGTATTCATGGCTTCACAACAACTTTCATGACTTACACAACCCCATACAATATTGAGTCCATTAATGATGATAGAGGCAGGGAAGAGAAAAAAATAAGAAACCAAAAATAATAGGGACTAGTTGGAAAGAAGGAGTTTGAGTGAAATGCAGACAGGGAAACATTAGAAGGGTGACAAAAGACACATTCGATACACGTACAAAAATTTTCAGCATTGGCTAGAGCATTGGCTCCTCCAGGTTCAGGCTTGTTGATGTGCTCACCTCATGGTACCTCGGCCACATGCATTGCCTCTGCAGCTGCCTCAGGACCAGCTGTATGATCAAGCCACAATCTTCAATGAGTGGACATATTCCTAAATTCTGTGGTGTTCCTGGTCACACATTTATAGAGTTTCTGAAGGGCAGTGGTGATTACTGTCAGGCACTGCATGACCTCTATGTAGACAAGTGAACTGTAGAAATGTATTACTACTCCACCGAGAAGCCCCCATAAGAGTAGTTAACCTGGACACAGCAGTGTTGATTGAAATCTACAGAGCATTTAACAAGAGCTCACCCAGACCTGGATGGGGTGACCTCAGTGCACTTCTGTGCATCACCTCAGTATTGCTGGATTGAAAAGTTGTTGCTGCTTGGTAGGAGGTTCATTTCCCTTTCTTCCAGCTCCATCCTCAAAACACAGAGAAGTTCAAGTGAAGTAAATACACTTCAGGGTTTTTCTTCATTACTTTATTCATTTTTTTAATTCTTTCATAACCCTGTTGATTAAAACAAAAATAAATTAATATGGTTCATATGAACCTCCTTGCTCCTGTGGAAGTCAGATATAAGAACATGAGATTCCTTTGTACTCACAATCCAAACAATGCAACCAGAAATAAATTTATAGAAGAATTTAAGAAGTATGGCATGACCAGAATAGTAATAATATGAAAAGCAGTTTATGACTACTCTTGTGGAGAAAGAAGGTATTCATGTTCTAGATTGGCCTTTTGATGATGTTGCACCACCTTCAAACCAGATTGTTAAACACTGGTAAAGTCTTTTCAAAATCAAGTCTTGTGAGGAACCTGGTTGTTTTGTTGCTGTCCTTTGTGTTGCAGCCTTGGGAGAGCTCCAGTGCTTGTTTCACAGCATGAATCAAAGGTGGAATGCCTCCAGACAAACAAAAAGCCTTATAGTTAATTTAATGTTTGCACTCTGAGGTGCACCTGAACAGGGAGGGCTTAAAGAAATAATGGGAGAGGCTGTTAATTATTTCAGTAAGATGTTAACTCTGTCTTATAGAACACGGAGAATGTGCTCTTTAATTTAGTAAATGTTTATAAAGGTAGAGATGCTTTGTTGTAGTAAACAATACTTAATTAAAATTTCTAAAATACTTAATTTTTCTATATTCAACAGGAGTTCTTTATCAGCTTGTTTTTGTTTGAATTATGATATTTCCAGACCCTTCTCTTTCCAAACTTGTAACATTGGCGTTTTGCTAATGAACTGAGCAGAAATATGGTATTTTGTATGAATTTTGTGCTATGTTACTCAATAATTGGATACTTGATAATTTGTTTTATTATGCATTTGATAAAATGGTGATGTGTTTTAAGGTAAATTCAAAAATATATTTATATTGTCTTGGAATGTGAGGTTGTAGTTCTGTGGGAGAAATAATTTTTCAGTGTTCACAAGCTTGTAAAACGTAGTGTGAAAGCTTAAACATCTAAATAAATAATAAAATATATTTATCTTCAGAAAAATTTTACATACAATGTTAAAAAATAGAAATAAGGAGAAGTATTATTTTACAGTTTGAGAATCCATCAGTATCATTCCTTCTTTAGAGAAGTATGGTTATTAGTGTCCTTTATATGAAGAGAAGAGAGCTGGGGAGCTTGAACAGTAGCTAGTGGTCTTTGCTTGCCAAGTCTGATGGCCTGCATTCTATCCCCCTGTACTCATAAAAAGCCAGTGCAATATTTGGCACATACATCTAGTTAATTTTCACTGGCCCATTCTCTCTTTATCTCTTAATAAGTAAAAAAAAGGGAAAAAAAGAAGACAGGGAAATTATTTCTTCGAGTGAAAAGCAGCCAGTTGTCTGTTGTATAATCCTTAGTAAAAATTATAAAATTATGTCCATCCTTTTAGTAATTTCTATATTATAGAAAGGGATAGTAAACATTTTTGTCACCCATATAGTGTGTATACCAAAAATTGTTTACAAAAGAGTTTTCTATTAAGGTAAAGCTTGAAATGAATATGAATAAAACTTATTGACTTGTATTATATGTTAAGATCAGCTAGGTTTACATGTTTATTTTAGTTAAAAAATACCAACTACAAAAAGAGGAAAAAAGTTAAAAATACCTCTTTTGTTTTCTAAAACATTAATAAAGTCATCACATATATCAGTTAGGGATCCATCCTTCCCCACCTCACCTCATTATAACCAAAACATATCCTTTAGAGTGGCTTAAATATACAGTTTTAAAAACATACAGATGATATGTTTCTCTACCTCTCTATTGGTAGATAGGTATGTCTACCTATCTACCAATAGATAGGTAGACATACAGACAGACAGATGATAGATAGATAGATAGATATAGATTTGTTTATTTGCGAGGAGAGAGAAAGAGAGCTAGAGACAGAGATAGACATAGAGAATATAAATAAGCGGGCACACCAGGGCCTTTAGCCACTGCAAATGAACTCCACATACATGCACCACCTTGTGCATCTGGTATTATGTGGGCACTGGGATATCAAACCTTAGTCTGTAGGCTTTTTAAGCAAGAGTCCTAATCTCTCCCTCCCCAAATATACACAGTTTCAATAGTGTGTGTGTGTGTGTGTGTGTGTGTGTGAGAGAGAGAGAGAGAGAGAGAGAGAGAGAGAGAGAGAGAGAGAGAGAGAGAGAGAGAAATAAAAATGTGTAGGCATCCTGACATTGCTATTGTTGACCTAGGATATCATAAGAGATTGAAGCACATATTTATTTATTTATTTATTTATTTATTTATTTATTTATTTATTTATTTTCTACCTCATAGTTGTAGTCCAGGCATCATAATAATTGGGTAAAAAGGAACCATGGTAGATTTCTGATAACGGGTTATTTTCAAAAGTGGTTTTGCATGCCAAATTATAGATGCAATGGACTGTGGAAAAACAAGATTTTTTATCTTTTATAGCCTTACCAGTAAAGGCAGGTAGGGGAGAAGATAGTCAAAACTAACCTTCATATTCACCAACATATCATGATAACTGCATATTTTATACATGTATAAAATTATAGTCAATTGATGGATGAATTTAAATATGTAGTTTTTTTCTATCCAAACAATTACATGACACATAAACCTATAGATTGATTCTTAAATATAAAATATTTATTAAACATCCTTGCTCATGGAGCACATATATTATAATTATTGAACCCACTCACTATTAATGAACTTTTACACTATAGATATCAGTGCTAAATCTAGTGTACTGTAGTGACCATCTTTTAACATATGCCCTTTTGTACTTGTGTGGATATATATTCTGGAAACATTTCTTGTATTTTAACTAGTCGATTAAAAGGGATGAACATTTTAAATCTTCATAATGGGATTTATAGAGAGATAAAATTTTGTTTTATAATAGAAGCAATATGTCCAATTTCATACTAAAGATGAAAGGTTAATTCTGGTTAAAATATAGCTTTTAGTGTAACCCTGTGTTGTTAAAAATGAAATGTATTTTTTTTCAAAAGAGCTTGAGCATTCTGAAAATGAGAAGGATATAATGAAGGAATAGGAGAAAATATGCTGTAGGGAGAGTTTATGTATTTCTCATGGATCTAAAATTATTTAATAAATCATTCCTTCACCTCAATCTTCCAAAAATTTTATATGTATATACATTACTGGTCAAAATGAGATTTTGATTCTGTAGTTCCTGAGAGGAATCTGACCTGCATTTCTTTTGTAAAAAAATGTGTATTTTATTTATGTGTGTGTGTGTGTGTGTGTGTGTGTGTGTGAGAGAGAGAGAGAGAGAGAGAGAGAGAGAGAGAGAGAGAGAGAGAGAGAGAGAGAGAGAGAACACATCACCTTGCACATGTAGACGTCTAAGGACAACTTTCAGGTCAGTCCTAGCCTTTTGCATCTCATCTGGGATAGAGAGTCTCTTGCTCTGTTTTTCTCTGCAATTGTGCTCAAACTCTGCTCTTTGCTGCAGTTACTGTAAGCTTCTAAAAAGTTGTCCTATCTCCACATCCACGATAGCAGTCATCATGCTGGGAGGACAGAAGTTTACCAAGGCTTCTGGCTTTTTATATGAGGCCTAAGTATAATCAAACTTAGGTACTCAGGTTTAAGTAGTGAGAGCTTTATCCACTGATCCTTCTCTCAAACCCCCTGACCTGAATTCCTAATGAGCTCCCAAGTGATATGGATGTTATTAGAGAAAAAGCTTTAGCCAATTTTCATGGATTGGAAGTAACACTGAAGTTCGCAGATATTTTATGGATTCTAGTTAGTGGCTAACTGTAAGTGTTGTCTCCATATTTTCATGTCACATAGTCCTATTATAGGCCCTCTGACAGAATGGCAGCATGTATCTTCAAAGTCGTCAACATTGGAGGGAATGTCTGCAACTTCACCAAAGTCCCAGGACATGCCTTTATTTTTCTGTCTTTTTTTTCTCTTTGTGTGTGAGTGCTACTAGAAATCAAACTATGGCATTGCACATGATAGGTAAACACTCCAACACTGAGTAATATAGCTTTATCTCCAGTCCTTGTCCATTCCCACTTATGAGGAATTTCACTTATAATTCAGGTCCAACCAACAATACCCTCTTTTGATAATTCAGAATTTCCTGGTTTTGTCTAAGATCCATAAACACATCAATAAAATCCTCTCCCTTTGCCAGAGAAGGTAAACTAATCCAGGCAGTGCCATCCTGCCACCAGTCATTATTCTATTGTTTAGAATCAAGTCACAGATTCTGCCTATCTTCAAATAGAGGTGATTTCACAATGACTTGACTACCAAATGGAAGGGATAAGAATGTGTCTAGGACAAAATGAATGTAAATTAACAACTGATTTTAATAATGACTAATTTCTCTAATTAGGAACATATACATTTACATTAATTTTACCTATATAATTTCTAGTGGCTCTTAAGATTAGAATCTTGGAATTTCAACAGTAGGCTAAAGAGGTATGTACATTCCTATGATAATTATGGGAGTATGAATGGTAGCCCAAATTTGAAGACAACCTTCAATCTATAAACAGCTAAACAAAGGCCATACATGTGTTCAATTGGACATTACCAAAATTAGGTAAACATGTAACTAACACCATACAATTTATGGTAATTGAAATAAGCCAGAAGCAGATCAATTATTAAATGAGCTCATTTTCTAGTAGAATCTGAAAATATTGAATTCCTATGAGCAGAGAGTGAAAATATAGTTACCAGAGCTTGAGAGCTGGGCATATGGAGCTGGGGAATGGGAAGATGTTGACTACAGAGAACAACATGTTAGATTCAATGAATAAGGCTTTAAAATCTATTGTATAGCATTGCTATCATACATATTGCCAAAATTAATATCATATTTCTACTTTGCTTGTGGAATAAATTTTAAATGTTCTAATTACAAAAAATTAGTAAACATATAGTATGATATGGGATTATATACTCATTCTTCTCTCTATATATAATTAATATATATAATACATCAAAATATCAAATTTTCACTATAATGACATACAATCCTTTGTCATTAAAAAATAAAATGAGCATAAAATTAACAGTATTTTTAAAGGAAGCACAGAGCAAGACTATGGTGGCACACATTTATGGTCTAAAGTATGAAAGAAGTGTAGTGAGGCGGAATGTGATTTAAAGATCAACTTGGGCTACACAGCCTGAACTTGTCTCAATAATATACAAAAAGGAAGTCCCAGGCTTCAGATAGAGGCAGACACAGGGAAAAAGACTTTATAGTCTGATACTAAAAGAGGAAATAAACATATAACAAAAATGCATGAATCTTTAAAGGCAAACATCTGAACGTATTGAGTAGGAATACATTTTTATATTAACTCTCACCAACTTGAAGCATTAATGCATGAGAATGCAATACAACAAATTAATAAAAGCAATATTAAAGATATGAGGAAATATAAATTATCATTTGATGATTAAATTTAAGATGCTGCCTTTCCATTTGATTTTAAAATTATTGTTTTAAAATAAAAATGAAAAAATAATACTAAATATTTTGGCATAAATATTGGATATATTAGGTAGCAAGTTTGATTGCATACATATATGATCTTCAGAATGTTTTATTATATAGAAAAGGGAAATAAGTTGACATACCAAATTGTAGCATAGATTAGAGTCATTGGAAAGGATAGTTTCTGCTAATATTTTTAATAATTGAGGAAACAGCAATTAAATGAGATTCCTTCTGGGAGAGTTGGTATAAGCAATGGTAGATTTTTCTTGGTGATCGTGATTGATTACAAATTTATTTTCTATCATAGTCTGGGCTCTGTATACTTTATATACCTTTGTAGTTAATGACATTTTGGAGACATTGGGTAAATGCTACAACACTTGGAATGCCCGAAGGTGCTTGCATGGTCCAGGAGAGAAGAAAGAAATGGGAAAGCATGCTACTGTCAGTGTAAGGCAAACTGACAAGGAAACAGAAAACAGAACAAAGCTGAACACCAACTTTTGAGTCAATTTCTACAACATTTTCTTCTCTCTGTTTGAGCTGCTCAGAAGCCTTAGCACACAGAAAGCAACGTAGTGAAGTACATAAAAATGGTTTTCTTGAAATTTGGAACTATCTGAACACTTTTTATAGTCATTTTGGCAAGAGTTTAGGAATCCAGTTTTCAATGTGTCAATAATACTTATCTATATTATAATGTCATGCCTTTTAATGACTTATTATTAACACAGAACAAATCAAAAATGCTCTAAGTGCTTAGGCTTTGCCTGCTTTTGCTCTGTCATACGTCTAACTATTGTCACACGTGGACAGTTTTGGAAATAGTTTAAAACTGCAAACTATAAACAGTATCTCCCACTGAAGACCTCAAGACTGCAAGACTCTCCCTCTAACTTACTTTCCCTTTCTTCCATTTCTCTTCCCTTTTCCCCTTCCTTTTACTTGCCTTTCCCTTATCCTGTCTCTTCTCCTTTTATTTTTCATTCATTTTGCCTTTTCCTTTCACTCTCTTTATCTCCCTCTCAGTCTTTCTCTCTGATACCATGGGCCAATGTTGATCAAACCCAGGGACTCACAAAAGGTAAATAGCTGGAACTCCCACTCTTGTCCCAATTTTTTAAAATATTTTATTTATTCATTTTCAAGCAGAGAGGAGAGAGAGAGAGAGAGAGAGAGAGAGAGAGAGAGAGAGAGAGAGAGAGAGAGAAAGAGAGAGAGAGTACACCGGGGCCACCACCTTGTGGGTCTGGCTTATGTGGGTCCTGGGGAATTGAACCCAGGGCCTTAGACACTGGAGGCAAGTGCCTTAACCGCTGAGCCATCTCTCCAGCCCCCCAATTTTTATCCTTTTCTTTTCTTTTCTTTTTTGTCTATATAGAGCTAACCGTTTCATAAACAGAAAGCTTAATCTCTCTTAGTAGTGTTTCCATAATAGCTTTATGCCCATAGTGCTTATATTAATATGTACTGAATGCTCATCATTGTTATTCCTTTACAGCTTTTTAAATTAAATAATGATAAAATCTGTGCAAATTTTGGCTTCAAAACTCAACTAAAACTCAGTTTAAAGTATTCACAGTTTCTGGCTCTTAATGTTAAATTAATAAAACTGAATCCTACACAATATTACCAGTATTGGGAAGAAACTCCAGCATATAAAGTTTCTGGTCTTATACTGTCCTCATTAAAACACTTAAATAAAGCAAAAACTCAATCATCTGTAGAAAGAACACTCACTTTCCCAGAAAACAATAAGTATTTACAATATGTTTGTCATTTCACAGGGCCTTTCATAGTACTAGGCACATGCAAATCACTTTCATACATTCCCTTTGAGGAATTTCTACATATGTCTGAATTTAGTATTCTATGAAGTTGTACATGATTTTCTGAGTGAGTAGGCCTATGCAATTGAACATCATTGATAGGGAATAGTAGTCAGTGTTAATCAGGCTGCTTGTAGTTGGCTGCCCTAGGGTAATCAGGCATCTTCTGTAGAGTCAGGTCATGTAGCCCAATAGTTGAGTATGCTTAATAGGTACAAAAATGTCAGATCAAACCCTTAGCACACCTACCCTAATGTTCAATAGAGAATTGAGTTGTCATTAAAGATTGGTTATGTAGAAGGACTAGAGACATGGTGCCCAGCTGGAAAACTAGTACAAAATATGATTATAAATATAAATTTATAGATTACAGGTGCTTTCAGATGGGTTCTATGCTGTATATTTTGGATACACAATACTTCCATAAAGGGTTCCAGGTAGGAAAACAAAGAAAGATAAAAATGAATATACACTCAGGGCTTACAGAAGTGACATGGCTTGCTCATGAGTAACAAAATTAGATTCTATATCCTGTCCATTTAAATTGCTCATATTTCCAACCTTACTTCCTGCTTCCTATGTAATGCGATTTTGTGATTGTGCTGAGGATAAGGCTTGTGAGACATTAGTTACAATAAAGCTGTTTTGACATTTCCCTGTTTTTCTTACATTTACTATTGTAAGATAAATGTTAGTATCTTCTCTTTGGAGAAAAATATTTTGAAATTTTGCAAGTACAATACCAAAAGCACAAGAAAAAGCTTTGAAATGATTAAAATTATAAAAAAAAACTTTGAAAATAATATCAAAAGCAAGATTTTAATGGTTTACTAAGTTAAGAATAAAGCAAAAATATGAGTACTTTATCACTACAAACTGTTTTAGGAACACAAAGTCTGTTCACAATAGTAAATTTATCTAACTGTTCTGTGAGCACAGAGTACTTGATGATATTAAAATAATTCAGATAGGCAAGATGCAATAACTTATGACTTCTGATATATAAACCAAAGAAGTCTTCAAATGAATCAATGAATTTGGGAGAACCTTTGTGATTAATGTGTTTCACTCGTGTATAGTGAAGTATAAAAACTGGAGTTGAAGAAAAAATTAAGAGATACAATCTACAGACATATAAAGGCAACATTTGTTTTCATATATATATGAATTATATATAATATATAATATATGTAATATAATATATATATACTGTAATATATAATATAATATATAATGAATAAGTATATACATTGTATGAGCAAATCTTGTGAATGTGTCCTTGTTTCCCTCCTCTCTGTCCCCTACCCACTGGGGTACTTCCTAGATATGCATGTTGCATTTGACCATAGGAAATGGCAATAGTGGTAGAGTGCATGTAATTTAAAGATGTCAGGATTCATCCAGTAGAAGAATATATGTTTATTTGGTGTGTGTGTGTATGTGTGTGTGCCTGTGCGTGTTAAGGAATTGACATGAACCGTCTCTCATGCTAAAAATATACTGTCCTATTAAGCTTCCCCTCTAATCCAGGCTCAAATTCTTTACTACAGTGTCCAACTCCAGAAGGTATAAAGATGAACACTAAGATATATTTGCAGAAAAAGGAATCAGTTGATTACAGGAGCACATTTAAATGAAATAGTAAAAGAAATATAAGAAAATATGTTGGATACCTGAAGCAAATTCATTTAAAATTAGCAGCTTTGGAGACTTTTCAACATTTGATAAACATAAAAGTGGAAACACAAACAATATTATGAGAATGTAAACATAATGACAAACAGCATGGGAATTGAAATGATAAGGGGTTGCTCCCACTATACATGTCAGTAAGTATACTGATATTCAAAACACCTACAAATCCTTTGTTCCATACTAATTAATCAAAGTGAAAAATAAGATGGTTTTATAGGAAAACTTTGCCAGACATTCAAAATCATGTCATTTTAAAATAATATCTTTTAACAGTAGGAGAATAACACTCTATCTCATTTTACAAAAATCAGAATGATGCAAAACAAAGTAAATATAAGAAAAAAGTTTCCATGCTCTTTTTTCTCATGAGAACATATATATATATTACTTATTGATATATGTATATATCAACAAGTAATTCATTCAAAATATGATCAAATTCACTATTCAAATCTAATGTAGTTTAAGTTTGAGCAATCAATATTTGATAGATTCAGCATAAATCATGTGATTTTTTAAAATAGATACAAAAAGTATTCTTCAGTAAGCAAAGAAGTCGTTAATAATTTGTTATGAATCAGGGATGGAGAACAATCCTTATAATTTATTTAAATATATAATAAAACCACAAAGTAGGTCAATTTTAGGAATACTATTTATAAATTGCACAAAATGATAAGAATGCAGACAATTATCATTTCAATTGATATTGTGCCAAATGTTTTAGTCACAAAAATAAAACCAGGAATTGATGTTAGCGAGAAAATGATGAGCGACAGAGCTATTATTATTAAGCTGATATAGTTATTTATTGGGAAGCCATGAAAGATTGTGTGAGAAATTTAATAATAATATCAAGTGAGTTTCCAAGTTGGTTATATATAAGATTAATTTATATAAATTAATCACATAATTAAATGTCAAAGACAAGAAGCATCAAGATAGCTTTTTAAGTTTAGTGCCAACAACAACTCCAAATAAATTCTTTCAGGGATTTTCAAAGAATTTAATAACCTGTATGTAAAGGACATTTTTTGAGGAAAGAAAAGAAGGAATTTGTTACAACAAATTAATTGTTATAAAACAATATTATTTAAGTTGATATTGGGCTTGGGAAAATCAGCTTCAGCAGTGGGATAAAGGAGAGAAACATAATATATATGAAACTTTGGTTTGTTAGGAAGATCATAAATTGAAGCAGTTTATAAAATAGTGATTATTTATTTGGTAAACATAATACACTCTGTTACATACAGCTGTATCTAAATTACATGGGTAATGATCTCTTGAGTATTTTGGAAGAAAAGATGATTTCAACAAACAATATTACCACCAACAAATATAAAATAACTCTTATGTTCATTATACCAAAAATCACTGTGGTGTGTCCATTAGGCTGAGCACAGCTTCATTTTTTTTTCTGTGCTCAGGCTAATGATTAATGATAATTGAACCCAGCACTTTGTGCTCCTTAGCCAAGCAAACTATCTCTGGGCTCTAACTCCACCCCCTTTGTTTTGAGACAGGAATTCCCAAGCTGTAGCCCAATCTGGCCTTGAACTCATAGACAAGACAAAATGCCTGTCTTGTTCCTGATCTGAGCTCAAAAGCATATGATTAAATGCTCTTTGATGGTGGGAATGCTTGGGAATAACCACATTAAAAAAAGATTGAAATGTCTTAATAAACCAAGTACACACTTATCAGATGATACAAGATTACACTCTTTGGTATCTACTCTGAAATGCTGAAAATAAATCCACAAATCCTATACATGGTAATCTATTGCAGTTGCCAAAACTTGGAATCAACCAGTATAGTCTTTAATTGTTGAATAAATGAGAAAATTGTTACATATACAGACAACAGGATACTGTTTACTGTTGTAAAAATGAGCTGTCAATCCACAAGAATATATGGAGGGAACTTCAATGGTTATTATTAAATGAAAGAAGCCTATCTGAGAAGGTTACATGTTCTCTGATTTCAAATGTATGATAATATGGAAAAGGCACAACTATGGAGAGAATAAAATATCTGTAGTTTCCAGGGATTAAGAGAAGAAAGAAACAAATGAGTGGAACAGAGAACTTTTAGGGCTATGAGCTATTCTGTAGGACAAAATAGGGCAAGATGTACTTACTTATACATTTGTGCACTCCAATAGTATTTGCAACAAGAGTGAAAATAATTATAACCATGTTAATGTAATTTCATCAGTTTTAACAAAAATAACACCCTGGTAGAAGAAGATCCTGGGAGCAGTTGTGTGCAGGAGGTAAGGTAAATTCCATACCTTCTGCTCAATTTTGCTGTAAACCTAAAATGACTCTTTCAAGTATGCTAAATAACATGATTGAAAGTAAAACACTTTTGTATAAGCTGTCCTGGCTCATAAATGTAAAAGGACACTGTAATCAAATTGAGAAGAAAAAAATATTTTTAATCTTTAATGTAATACTATAATTCATCCAAAATCATTAATATTATTTATTAGCAAAATACTCTACCGTAGATTATTCAATGAAAATAAAAAAACAATATATTTGTCATAGAAATGTCTGGTAAATAGGGTTTAACTTGATAATCAGTGAAACCATTAATAGTGGGGCAATGAGTCATTATAGATTTCTGATGTGATAAAACATTTCATGAAGTCTTTATGAATTATTAGGAAAAGTTAATATTAAATCAGAGAAAGTGTCATGTAAGCCCTTGGGAACACTTGGATTTCTACTCATAACTTTTTTTGAAAATCCTTTCTACTGATTTTTATAATGGCAATGAATAAGGGTTCTTTTTTCCCCACTCCCATGTCCACATCTTGATTATATCCATTATAACTAGGATGAAATGATATTACAAATAGATATAATTTGCAATTCCATGATGACTAGGGATATTGAACACTTTAATAAGTGCTGGAGAGATGTTTCAGAATTTAAGGTGCTTGCCTGCAAAGCCCAATGACACAGGTTTAATTCCCTAGTACCCAGCTAAAATGCCAGATGCACAAATTGGCACATATCTCTGGAGTTCCATTGCAATGACTGGAGGCAGTGGCATGTCCAGTCATTCTCTCTCTCTGATTGAAAATAAATAAATGAAAATATTTTTAAAAATACTTATTGTTCATTTGCTTCTTATTTTGTCACCTATATATTCATACTTGTAGTTCATTTTCTAATTGGCTTGTGTTTTCAGTGCTTAAATTTGGCATTTCTTAATAAGTTCTGGATATCAGCCTGCTGTGTAAAACATAGCTGGCAAAGATTTTTCCTCATCCTGTAGGCTATCTCTTTATTATGTTGATAGTTTCCTTTGCTGTGCATAAGTTTTTCCTTCTTTTTTTAAAAATCCTGTAATCATATTTATATTTGGAAGTATTTCATGTAGTAATGGAGTTCTGTTCAGAAAGTTCTTGCCTATACCAATATCTTAAAGATTGCTTTCTAGGGCTGGAGAGATGGCTCAGCGGTTGAGGCACTTGCCTCCAGTGCCTAAGGCCCCCAGTTCAATTCCCTCGTGCCCACATAAGCCGGATCCACAACATAGTGATTCTGGTGTGCTCTCTCTCGCTTTCTCTCTTTGCTTGAAAAATGAATACATAAAATATAAAAAAATATTTTAAAAAGAGTGCTCTCTATGTTTTCTTCTAGCAGTTTTAGAGTATTGAGTTTTAAATTAACGCATTTGACAGTTTGAATTGATAGTTGTATGGGGTGAAAGATACGGGTCTAATTTCATTCTTTTGTAGGAAGATATTCAGTTTTCCAGCACCATTTGTTAAGTAGACTTTCTTCCTCATTACATGTTTGTGCCTCAACTCTACCACTCCTAGACATATACCCAAAGGATCACAAATCCACATATCTATATCTTACCTCAGAAATACTTGCACATCCAAATTTGTTGTTCTTGTATTCACAATGGCTTCAAAATGGAACTGGCCAAGATACCCATTAATAGATAACTGGATAATAAAAATGTGGAACATATATAGGATGGACTATTACTCATCTGTATAAAAATATTAAATCATCCTGGAAACAGATTATTCATAAAATAATTATAGTAAGCAAGATTATTCAAGCTCAAAAATATCAGAAACACATGTTCTTTCTCATATGCAGATCCTAGCTTATTATATTTATTTGTAGGTATATAAAAGGGGGAATGTGGGTAAGTCCCACAAAAGTTTAAAATTCCTTAAGAGTGGGTAATAGGAGATGACAAAGAAAGGATGAGGAAAAAGTCTAAAAGACACATGTGACATATTAACAGAAAGGAGAGAGCTATGTAAGTGGAGATAGGTGGAATATAGAGATGAAGGAGGGAGGAGAATCAACTAAAATAAATTGTGTTTGAAAATGCTGCAATTGTACCCAAAACTCTTTGTGATGAGTAAAAAGTAAAATTAAAAAAAAGCCAAGGAGCAAATCACATATGTTTGTGGTTTTACTGCATATCTTTTTAAGTTTAATATTGTTTCTTTGCTCCTTAATTTCACGAGGTTCACTCAATATAATTCTGCTTTTGATTTCTCCAAAACTCTCCTAGCTGTGTGGGTGATTCTATTCTTTAGAGTATTAACATTCAAATAAACTTGGTGCTTTGAGCTGTTTTAAAGATAAATTGGGCATGGTATGAAATATCCTGCATCAGAAAAGAACAAACTAAGTTCAGATGGTATTATCACCCTTTTTACTCTAAGTAAAACTCCTTGGCTAAGAAAGACTCAAATTCTTCCTGATCCCTTCCATTTTCCTATGTGATGAATCAAATTTAAATTGTTTCTAAAAATAAAGCTTTGTCTTCTAAGATTTAAGTAGTTCTCTTGCAGATTACATACAAAAATGGATGTATTTCTACAAAATACTCAGAAACATTCCTAAAACTATTTGTGAAATACATACCTTGTAAGTAGCAATGGTAAGGGTGATTTTATTCATGATAAATTTTACATTTTCATATTCAGAGAAATGAAACAAAACAACAGGCACATTTTTTAGTCATAGCTCTCTTCCATTAAATTTACTGAAATACTATTGATTTTTGAATGTATTGTTCATGTGTCTTGAGGTCAGTTAGAGGATGCCTAGGTAGCTGTGTTAACCTTGACTGGTCCTATTTCATGAATGCAAAGACAGTTCAACTGGCATAAACTATGCTGATCCCTATGCCTCTCATCTTCCATTAAGCTGCCCATAACATTGTCCAACAGTAATCACACAAGCTCAAAAGGCAAGTGGAAATGTGGAAAACTCTGAGTTGTCCTACCTAAATCTGGTAAATTTATGCTCAAAACCATCAGTAAGGGATGAAACTCTTACCACTTTTGGATTCTGGAAGAATCCTGGAGCCACTTCAGTCATCTACCCAGAGAACATTTGCCTCCAACTATTTTGATGACATTGGTCTCTGAATGACCAGTTTTGATCACTTCACATCCATCCCCTGATTACCTGTAGCAGGTTAGGTTGTGGCCTCTGATTTGCCAACACTTTGGTGGCTCTATTCCATAAGCTGGAAGGAAAAAATTTCATCAGTTTGAAGACCAGATCATTTGGTCAGTATTGAAATTTATTTATAAATTGCTATGCATCACACATTCTTAATTTTTATTATGCGTTTTTTATTTCAGATAAATATACCTACACAATAGATGATATGCTTCAAGGTCAAGGTAAAGAAACTCTTTTAAATACCCTAATGTTCTCATAGAATTTAACTTGGAATAGATGCACCATGAAAAAAATTGGCACTTGTTTAATGTATTGGCCAATTGTGAGACTAACATTGAGTCTTTCATATTATGTCCAATTAAAGAGACACTTTTCAAATGTAGATTTTTCTAGAGGCAGTATAGAAGTTTATTACTTTTCAAATGAAATAATTAAATATAAATGTATTACATTCTTGATGGAATACTCTTTGAGTTGACCTAGTAGACACTTTTTGTGTAGCATGGTACTGAATTGATTATAAACCACTGGTTTTTAATCCTGGATCCACACTAGAATCACAAGGAGAGTTCTGTAAAATGAAACCAGTGCCAAGAGTTTAGCTCAGATCAATTCAAACACTATCTGTGAAAGTAGAACATGGGCACCAATATTTTTAGATGATAATTCTAATGTGGTGTTAAGGTTCATGACAGATGCTTTAAACTCTTTAAAAATGCCAACAAGAAAGTTTAGAAATCAAACAACACATCTGGAAGCAGTGATTGACTGTTAACTTGGATATTGCTAAACAACTCCGACAGATGAAACAGTATCCTAATTAATTGGTCTTCCTAAAACCATTATGAGCCTTCACCTGGCAGTACTTTCAAAACACAGGTTTAAAAAATGCTGAATTTCAGTTATTATAAAGTAGCTATATATGCATGCCAAGAAACTTGCAATTTGACTTATATTGTGATATAAAATTGATTTGATATCACCAGGATGCAGATCTCCTGATGAGAGCTGACAAAGACCAGCTGAGGCTCTAGATAAATGATGTGTGAGAGTTTGGAGGAGTGGACAATTGGAAAGTAATGAGTTGATAAAGGCTTTCAGGTATGTGAGCTGATCAGCTACCTGCTGAGACCCTTTTGTGGTAGAAGAGAACTCCCTAGCTCAAAGCCCTCTTTATCAGCTTAGTAACAGGATTAGTTTAGGCTAAATGTGATATTCCATTAAGGGTTATCCCTGCTCATTTTGGAGATGAAGTCAGAGAGGAGTGGGAGCTCATAAGTATGACTTCTAATCCCTTTCACTTTGCATGCTATTCCACTTTTATAAGCACTTGTATATAGCAGAACTGGAATAATTCATGGTAACATTTGAGGAATGATCATTAGTTTGTATGGCTATAAGAGCACCTGCTTAAATTACCAAGGGTGAGGCCCTCAGCCCAATCCCCAAAATTGTTAAAAAATGTCCAATGGCTTGGAAGATGCCTCAGTGGGTAAGGGTGCTTGCAGTGCACTTGGATCCTTAGCTTCCACATAAAACCCGGGTATGATCATGCTTCCAGTAACACCAGTGCTAAGTAGAGGCACAGACAGACTAGTTTAAAAAAATACAAGCAAAAAAAAAAAAGGCGAGCTCCAGATTCAGTAAGAGACCCTGTCTCAAGTAAATAAGATAAAAGCTGATATAGAAGGGCATCCTGTTTTCCTCTGCCCTCTTTATGCACATGCATCTTCACACATTCATGCATAAACTGCATGCATGCTGTGCAAGCACATACACACATACGCATACACACACACACCACACACACACACACACACACACACACACACACAAAGACATGTCCTGGCATGATGGATTGGCACATGCCTATAATCCTAGCACTTGTGATGTGATGGAAAGTCAATCAGGTGTTCAAGGTCATCCTTTGTTGCATAACATGTTTTAGGCCTGCCTTAATTACATTACTCCCTGCCTTAATAGATCAAAATAATAATGAATAAATAAATAAATAATAGATAGATAGATAGATAGATAGATAGATAGATAGACAAAAGGATTCTTGGGATTCAAATTCTGTGGTAACTTGAAATCATGTCTCCTGCTTTATTAATCTGCTGATTTTTAATGAACTTTTTATCCCTAGTGGTCTTTGAACTGGCTACATACTAGCTCTTATCCAGAACACAGTGGATGTGATGGCAAAATAGGTATGAGGCTGTAAAATAGGAGTAGAATTAGATAGGGTCTCCTATTGGCAATTCCAAATTCAGAGAATTTAAAATAATGTATGAAAAAATATTTGGTTGGACTGAAAAATATTAACAAATATAATGAAAAGGTGACGATATAATTAAAATATTATCATTTTACTATCTTGTAAAAATCCCTAAAATATCTGTTTAAATTGTTTGACAATGTAGCCTTATATATCCCACAGTACTTTCTGAGACCATCATAACAAAGATTAAAAATAAAGGAGTAATAATACAATAAAGGTGGTATGATCTTGTGTAGGGCAAGGTTTCCAAAGTATTCTTAAAATCAGAATACTTCTGTTCTACATCGCATATTATATGCTGGGAAACACTGAACACATTTCATTAATGTAATTTATCACAAAAAGAAAGTTTGATCTACTAAATAACATAAAATATAAATCCATAGAAGGCGGCTGGAGAAATGTCTCAGCAGATGAGAGAACTTGTACAAACATCAGAACCCAAGTTTGATTCCTTGTTTACACATAAAAACCTGGAATGAACATGCAAGCCTGTAACACCAGTGCTTACTGGGATTGGGACTCACTGTTCATCTAGTCCAAATATGAGAAAATTGTTATCAGGTTCAGTGAGAGATATCAGGTCAAAGAGTGATAAAATAGGCCACTCTACCTTATCCTGTGGAATCTGCATGTTTGCATGCAGTGTGTGTATACACCACATACTCTACACTACACACAAACACACCACATAACACACATATGCTGAAAAAACATGGATTCAGTAAAATGTGGTGAATTATTTTCTTTTGAGAGAAATAATTTTAAATGTGATTATAAAATAATCTTTGGTATTTCAGAAGTATGGGTACTTTAATTAATTCTTGATAGAGTTCTAAAATGATAAAGGGCCAAAATTTAAGAGTATGATATAAAAGTTTTACTCTGTATTTCTTAATTTTTCAATGACTCTGGGAAATAAGACATTTAAATTTTTAAAGTATACCTTTTGCAGGCAAATAAAAAAAAGACTGTAAATGATTATTTTTCTTTTTCCCTTTTTTCCTTTTTATGCTTTCTAAAATGAATCACTATAATCATCTTATTCAGATCTTTTAGGAATATGTTCAGTTAGATTCTACATTACTGATCTTTAAAAGTTATAGGAAAACTGTTGGGACTACATTAGATCATGATGGCATTTTAAAAATAAAGGAGAGAGAGAGAGAAAGAGAGAGAGAGAGAGAGAGAATGACAGAAGGAGAATGGGCACGACAGGGCCTTAGTCATTGAAAATGAACTCCACGTATATGTGCCAATTTGTATTTTGTTCATCTGTCTTTAAGTGGGTAGTAGGGAATCAAAACTGTGTTGTTAGGATTTGCAGGCAAGTGCTATAACCACCTATCCAGCCCTCATGATGGCATTTTTATAACACTTAGCTTGCTACTCTTTTTACTAGAAAGGAAGTATTGCCTAATATTGATTGTATTTCAATGTTAGACTGAAAATTAATGCATAATGAAAATATTTTTTCTTGCAAATAAAGAATAGAAATTCTCTACAATTGAATTTCTGTATGTTATTTCAGTAGAATATTTTCATGAGTATCATTTCAAGGTAATTAGCAAGAGTATTTTTAAAAGGCCCCTGACCCTAGGCAAGGCCATGTGAGGGAGCTATGCCTTGGCTCCCCACCAGCCCATGCACCCCACGACCCTGCCCACTGACCCCAGGTTCCAAACAATGCCCAACACCCAGCCTGCTACTGCTGCTCAAGGTTTGAAATCCCCCCACACTTTCTGACACCAGAGGAACTGAGCATATGTCAAAACCTCACCAGAACTCTCTGCAATCTCATGGGAGGTCCCTGCTTCTGCCTAGGGTCCCATTAAAACTAATCTCTCACCTGAACATGGGTAGATCACAATATGCAAGAACACACAGGTGAAGAACCCCACACCAAGTTCGCCAAGCCCCACTGTGGTAGTCCACAATGAAAAGCTAATAAGTGCCTGTACAGACAAGCATACCATACTCAAAGCCAATAGACCACCATCAAACTGGGAGTTAATCTTTTTCAGCTACAATATAGATAGAGGTCTAATATCTAGAACATACAAAGAACTCAAAATATTAAATAGAAAATTACCAAACAGCTCTCTCACAAAATGGAGAATTGAACTCAACAGGGAATTCACACAGAAAGAAATACAAATGTTCAACTCCCATTTGAGAAAATGTTCAATTCCATTAATCATCAGAGGAATGCAAATCAAAACAACAATAAGATTCCAACTAAGAATAGTCAGAATGGCAATCATTAAAAATCTACCAATAATAGATGCTGGTGAGACTGTGGGGAAAAAGGGACCCTCATTCACTGCTGGTGGGAATGCAAACTTGTACAACCACTATGGAAAGCAGTGTGGAGGCTCCTGAACAGGATGGATATACAGCTACAGGTGGAACCAACTATCCCTCTAATGGGCATCTACCCCAAAGTTTCCTCCCCCAGGTACAGAGACATTTGTTCAACCATGTTTATAGCAGCTCAATTCAGAATAGCAAGGAATTGGAATCAACCCAAATGTCCATCACTGGACGAATGGATATCCAAGTTGTGGTATATTTTACACTATGGAATTCTATGCAGCTGAAAGGAAAAATTACATAATGAAATTTAAAGAAAAATGGACGGACTTGGAGCAGATACTTCTTAGTGACCACATACAATAGCTGAGGGCGAAGTGCTGCATGTTCTCCCTCATATGTTAAACCATGAATATTAATTTAACCATGTTAAACATGAATATTAATCAAATCTGTCAGTGAACAGAGAGTTTGCAAAAGGCAATGAAATGAATTGTGGAGTTGATGGGAGGTTGGGGGGGGGACTCAGACAGTAATTTAATAATGCATTGAAAACATAAAAACCCAGCCTTTTACACTGTAAGCTACTGATGAAGCTGAGGGTACCACCTGGTATGAACCCAATGAGAGGAACCCTATCATCAAGATTAATTGGTCAGGCCTGCATTTCCCTGCCTCAGTAATTGGTTCTGTCAAAGCTCTTGGGTACCTGCCCCAGGCCTAAGGTAAGACCCTATTACTGAAGAAATTATAGTGTTATCAAACAACACCAAGAGATCCTGCTTGATCCAGAATGGTAACCAGCTCCCAGATGGTAGCATGTGAAGCACTGGAAAGTGTTGCATGAGCTGCCAGGGGAATATGTTCAATGATATTTGGAGAAACAGAGAAAACTGATGTACAATATAGACAGTTGTCATAAGAATGCTGAACACAGGGCTATATGGAAGAGTATATATATGCAAGTCAAGCAATGATCATCTGTGCTATAGTGGCACTAAACCAAGGAGGGTAATCAATGGCTTAATGATTGGCTAAGAGACCCAATTAGTGACAAGGAACCCTTAACTGGAACTGGGATCCATGGCATAATCCTATGGGGACCAAAAACTCAGGCTCCTATGGAAAATTCCCACTACCAGAAAGCAACAGAGAGGTTACTCCCATTAGGAACTAACCAAAATAGCAATGTTGTCTCATTTAACCTATATTGATCTCACTCTCCTATAGAGATTCTGTTTGTATTCTTCAGAAGCCAGTGAGAGAGCAGGGGACAACTCAATTCCACCAACAAATCATTGAATGAAAGCTGACATCCTGGCAGGAGACCAACCACACCTAGACCTCACACAGGACACAAATGAAACCTATGAGTAAGTGACAAGACAATCAGGAGAAGAATCGCCACAGCAAGTCTGATAACCCATGAAAGGTCAATGGAGGCAGACACCAGTGATACCAAACACAACCCAGGACAAAGATCCAGTAATACTTAAGATCTCAACCACAAAGCAGACTCAAAACTCCCCCACCATGACTCAGGGAACTGAGGGGAAGAGGGAGCAGAAAGACTGTAAGAGACATGGTTGGGGAGAATATCCAGAAGCATTGCCCCCCTCAGCTACAATACACAAGGTGGAAGAAAAAAAAAGAGAACAAAAAACTGGCTGCCACTGGAGCAGTTAATAGCGCCCTAACCTATGGAGAAATCCAGTATGTGCACTGATAAAGTTCCCCAGTGGGTAGGGGACAGAGAGAAGGGAAATGGGACACCTTCACAAGATTTGTTCATACAATGTATATACTCATAATAAAGATATTACAAAATAAAATCAATAAAAAGGATGAAAGCATAAAAAAAGGCCATGGATCATGTCATGTTTATGCTGGGTAGAGTGTCAATACTAGTGAGGAAGAATAGTCAAGTAATGATGGAAATCTATAATTAATTTACTTAAACCACATGCATATATAATTGATAATAATTCAGAAATAATATATTTCTTTGAACAAATTCCTTTTTGAAAGCTCTACTGCAATAAGAATAAATGCAATTATACAAAGTCCAATTGTGATGCCATTTCAGATGTTCTATTTACAATAATCTTTATGATGCATTATGTCCTATGTAATAAGATATCATATTTTAAATGATTTGTTTATTTTTAATAAGAGAAAAAGATGAGAGAGAGCAAGAGAGAGGGGGTGTGGGGGCACACTATGGCTTCCAGCAGCTGCAAATAAACTCTAGATGTATGCTTCAATCTGCACTAGGCTTTATATGGGTAATGGAGAATAGAACCCAGGACATTAGGCTTTGTAGGAAAATGCCTTAACCTCTGAGCCATCTATCCAGTCCCTAAGATAGGTATTTTTTAACTTTTTACTGATAGCTTCCATAATTATTGATCATAAGCCATTAGTTCCTCCCCACCCTCCCCCATATCTTTTCCCCCTCTCAATTAGTCTCTTGTTTTAGTGTCATCATATTTTTTCTCCCATTATATGTTGGTATTATCAGGCATTCTGAAATCATGAACATCAAATCCAGTTTGTGTCTGGAAGTTTGCCTTGTAAGCAGTCTACCCTTCCTTTGGCTCTCACAATCTTTCCACCACCTCTTCCCCAATAGACCCTGAGCCACAGGAAGTGTGATAGAGATGTCCCAGTGGTGAACACTCCACTGTTGGTTTTTCTCAGCACTATGTTGTCTTTTACATTATCCTAGTGGACACTGACATCTGAAAATAGAAGTTTCTCGAGCCATAAGTGAGAGTAGCATTATTATTTGGGTATGCTCATTAAAAACTGCTTGAAAGGCAGTTTGGTTGGCATAATATATGCATTTAACCAGGCAACAGCAGGTCTTACTCCCCTAGGGCTCATGGTCTCCCCACTATAGTGTTTTTACAAGGTGTTCAGTATCAGACATGCTTTCCCTCCCATGGTGTGGGCCTTCAGTCCAATTAGTGAGTAATAGGTTTCCCGCACAATATACATGCCATTATTGCCCCTGTTGGCCCATTTTCCTGACTAGTCAGTCTTAAGGCTTGAAAGGTCCACTGCTGTTTACCACCATTGATAGCTTCTCTCTCCCATAGGCCTGCATACAGCCATAGCTTTTACAAGCTTTCTGTCAGCTGGTTAACTAGGAGGAGGCTTCCAGCTCAGCTCAAGCTTGATCCAGTGACCTGCAGACCAAGCCTATGTGGTCTTCGCATTCTGCTGAGCAACCAAGAGCCTTGGCAATGGTCAGTAATGTTTTGAGGGCCTAAGGGACATCCCTGGCCAACAACTCACTCTAAGGTATTCCATCCCTGCCACTGAAGTTTTTCTAGTAAAAATCTCTGGTTACTGGTTGGCCATTATATGGAACTACATTACCTAGTAAAGATTTAACCATGCTAGGTTTTCTAAGTATGATGTTCACATGACAATCATAGGATGCACATTTGAGAACATGTTCCTATCATTAAGCTATGCATAAATTTAACTCATCCATGATAATACACCGGCATATTTTAAAGTCCTCATATTTATGATCTGGATATACCACCAATATTTTAACATTTTTCCATAACTATTCCAATATTGGCACTTGTTAGATCAAATATTATAAATTCTTTTGCAAAGAATGATGATGTGACAAGGGAAATTGCTCTGTATGCAATTTTTATTGAACATTTTATTTATACTGGTACTTACTCAAGCTGGCATTGAAAACAGCAATTATATATGGCAGCAAAACACTGTGATACATTCAGGCTGAAATCTCAAGATACAAAAAAGCATATTATTTGAGTGGGTGATATTATGTTACATTTTGTGGCCAATCAAGAAATGACCATATAGGGCTGGAGGGATGGCTCAGCGGTTGGGATGCTTGCTAAGGCCCTGGGTTCGGTTCCCCAGGACCCACATAAGCCAGACCCACAGGTGGTGGCCCTGGTGCTTTCTCTTTCTTTCTCTCTCTCTCTCCTTGAAAATAAATAAATAAAATATTTAAAAAAGAAATGACCATATAAACATATTACATTAGGTTTTAGAGAAATGAATTTTTTATTTTCATAAAGATGTATAAATTTATAAAATGTAAGGTTGTAAAACTTCTTTTATGAAATGCACATGATTTAATTCACAAGACTGTGTAGTAGAGAAAAGTTATTTTCGTTGCTTATAATTATGATGGTAAATTGGGAGAAATTTTGTCATGAATGATCAAATCCCTTGGTGGCAAAATAATTAAGTCACTAGCAATTTGAATTACTGAAAGTATTTCTTAGGAAACAAAAGGTTGTCTTTGGCCTTTAAAACTCTTTAATTAGAAGGCAGGTATTATAATAAAATTAATGAACAATGTCTTTGAAAAATGTATTTGAATCAATCTAAAAGATTGAGACATTTTGCAAAAGAAGGTTTAAATAACTAAATTGAAGGATATTTTAAAATTTGCATTAGCGTTTTCTTTTAAATTCCTATGGTGCAAGGATTGTGACCATTTCCAAAATTTATGCATTCATAAAGTTTCACAAAATCCAAAGTGTGATTTCCTTTGTATAGCATTGATTACTCAAGGATTAATTCCATGAAAATATTTTTTTCTGGCATAAAATGAAATGAGAACTATTTTAATCCATAAATCATTTAGAAGTTAATGCCTTCAGAGTCTGAAAAACCACCATTTTCTAATTATCATGATTCCTATTCTACAGTGATTTGATGAATCACAGTATTTAAATAATGAAGTAAACAATATTGGGAAGTAAAATATTTTGTCTCAGGATATTTTCTTACCTGTCCATATTTCCAATGTCAATGCTGTGAGGTCTTTTGTCATATCAGGTTATCACAGCTTGTCATTTTTTCTTTAGAAAATCAGACAAATTGACCCAGTTTTATGATGTTTCCTAAATTGTGTTTATTTTTTACAAAAAAAATGTAAAATGAAAATTTCAGTGTTTTTTTCTTCAGAAAGCAATAAAGAGCAAAAAACATTCCAACTTTTCAGAACACTGAAAGTGTTACAGAAAACTGTACCTTTTGAACATGATATACTCATTTGTAATTTTTAAGAAAAAAATGTCATGGTAAGAAACAAAAATTAGATTGATTTGGGTTTAGTGGTACATGCCTTTAATCCCAGCATTCTGGATGCAGAGGTAGGAGGATCACCTTTGAGTTCAAGGCAATCCTAGTACTACATAGTGAATTCCACTATAGCTGGGTTAGTGTGAGACCCTACCTCAAACCCCCTGACCCCCCCTCCAAAAGGAGAATTACATTGATATTCTAATTGTGTAGTTCCAGAAGACCATCATTGGGTGAATCTAAATGCATCCACTTACAAAATAATCTAATAATGAACTTACCACTAAGAATCTCATGTAGAGATAAATATAAATACAGGATTTTCCTGAAAACAAAATGGTATCCAAACTTCTAAAGTCACTAACCTATCAGATAGTGAGGAGTTTTGGGGGGCATTTTTGTTTCATTTTACCACTTGAAAACTCAGTCAGAACTTGTTAGCTGGAAAGTGATCCAGTTTTCCTGGCATGCTTATTTCACACAGAGTCAACCCATGTACTTTACAAGTGAGGTTGATTTAGCTGATTTGATTAGAATAATTTGCAAATGCAGCACTCTAGTGTTAGACCCAATTATACAATATATACACAGGTATATCTGAGGAAAAAAAGAACATATCATTTTAAAACTCATATCAACAAATTTCATACATGTATATGATGTATTTTGATCATAATTCCCTCCCATTTCTTCTTTGCCTCCCTAGGTATCTACCCGCAAGATGTCACACCTCAGCAAAGAGACATCTCTACAACTATGTTTATAGCAGCTCAATTCATAAAAGCCAAGAATTGGAATCAACTCAAATACCTATCCACGGAGGAATGGATAACTAAACTGTGGTACATTTACATGATGGAATTTTATGCAGCTGAAATAAAAAATATCAAAATTTAAAGAAAAATGGTCTGACTTGACACAGATCTTACTAAGCAAACTCTCAAAAGAACAGAGACAAATGCTGCATATTCTCCCTCATATGTGGTTCCTAACCAGGTTAACCATAAACTGTTCATAGACCAGTTGAGAGAAGTGAGACTTTAGAAAAGAGGGGTAAGAGATTGGGGGGGGATATGATGATTTAAACATGAAGCTAAACTATAATAGGTTCAAAATTATAAAATTCTCACTTGCATAAGGTAACCCACTGTGAAAGAAGTGGGCGGTGGCTGGCAAGAGGGGTCATGAATAGAAGGGGAGAGAGTCTAACCTGGTATAAAATGGATCAGTCTGACAATTCCTGGTCCCAGTCACTGGCTCCTTCCCCCACTGAGCTGTTGACCAAAATGAACCATGAGGTTCCAAAAACAAGACAGGATTCTGTCAAAACCCTTGAATGCCCACCCCAGGCCTGAGGTAGGATCCCATTGCTGAAGAAATCACACAAACCCACCTATCAGCATAGAGAGACCTTGCCCTTAGGCCCTTCTCTCATCTTCCTTCTGTTTTGCCCCTTCTTCCCAGGTAGTATCACTTGTTTTTGATGTTTGTTGTAGTTACCTTCTTGTTGCTGAGACAAAGCCCTGATCAAAAAGCAGCTGATATGAGACAAAGTTTTATTTTGGCTTATAGTCTTGAAGGGAAGCTTCATGGTGGCAGAGAAAATATGTTAGAGCAGGTGCTAGACATCACTTCCTTGCCACAGCAGATGGCAAATAGCAGCAATGGGGTAAAGGCCTACTAACACTGGCAAAAAAAAAATGACTTCAAAGTCTACCCCAGCACTACACTTTCATCACCAAGGCTCCAGCTCCCAAATTGCCATTGTCAAGGACTAAGAATTCAAACCACATGAGTTGATGGAGGACCTGTGATTCAAACAATCAAAATGCCTACTTTTCCTCCTGCTGTGATGGGTCAGACAGCTCCATAGACACCTGCCCCTTGAGTGGGAGGTGTGCCTAGCCAGAGCCCAAACCTAGGCACTAAAACTTATTGGTCAGGTATGAACCAATTAATGGTCTCCCTACCCACCCATGGGAGGAAATACTGACTGAACAATTAATTGGGCCTTCTTCCTCACCCACATGGCGTAGAAGAAGGACCTCTGACTCTCTAGGGACCAGTAAGGTCTCCCCAGACCCCACCACAGCTTATGGTGAGGGGCTGGATTTCTCTTCCATCTGAATCTTTTCTTCTCATAAACTTTCCACTTTCTGCTTGTTTAGCTAAACAACATAAATTCTATTAAACTCTCCACATTTTCTCCCCACACTGGTGGCTGGAGAACTCTATAACTCCCCATGTTCCCTTAAATAATAAAGTCTCCCACTATACCTTAATATCTGGTTGTCTATGATTTTAATTCTTTAATTTTGTAGATAAGAACTCAGGTACTCTTTAAATTTGGGGGCGCATTAGAATTTTTGCTGGGTGTTATCTAAATTCTAGCCCCCAGTTCACCCCATTTCACTCCGTCATCTATGATGAAATGTTGTTGAGACCAATATTACACAGATACTGTGCAGGTGATGACTGTCCCTGTGGCCACTTCATGTTCAGAAGAAGAAGTACGTGGAACTTTGCCCCATCCCCTGGCTCATATGTTCTTTAATTCTTTCTTCTCCCTTTTCTGCAATGTTCTCTGAGCTTTGAGTGACATGATAGAAATGTCTTATTTAGTGCTGAAAAATCAATAGTCTCTTATTCTCAACCCTTTGATGAATTTTTAGTTTCTCCAGTAATCAACACCATCTGTAAAAAAAAAAATGCTTCTCTGACCAAAGTTGAGAGCTCCACTAATTTACTGGCATAGACATCAATATTTAGTGGGCAACTTGATAGGAACAAGATATCCATTTTGGCCAAACACCACTAGGAGCTTCCAATCTAGAGACTATGACCTCGCTAGGCATAAAGTTTTGTTTAGATTTTCAATGCCAGTCATGAATTATCTCTTGTGGGTCTATTTTTATGGAATCCATAGAAATAAATGATATTCAATGAAAAGTAAAAACATTGAAGGAAAAGTACTTGCTTCTGAATTCATAGAGGATACTGGAAAATAAATACTGATAAAATGATTGACAGAACTGGGCTGAATCCTTGGATATCCATGGTCCCCAGCCCCAAGTACTGATCCAGACTGCCCATGGAGGAGGATATCGAGCTGATTGAGGATGGGGAAGAAGGGCATTGGGGAACTGGAGATAACAACTCATTGTTTGCCCATTAAATAATGTAACTCATTATGGACAATAAAAAAAAGAAATACTAGGAAATAAAAAAACAGATGAAAACTAGATTTTGAGGCTGTGGTCAAGCAACTGTAGTTTTAATAATAACAGAATTATATACTGTGATACAGGGTTTGATCAGTCTTCTAAGGGAAACAACATTCTATGGCAGTGTAAACAGGGAAACATCTCCAATGCCTTCTCATAATGTTCAGTCTGTAAAATGTTTCTATTAATAATAATGTGCCTACACAATTGTAAAGTTAGGAGAGCTTATTTTTTGATATAACTGGTTTGATGTAACTACTGTGATGGCAGTGAGATAATTAAGAAAAATCGACCTATCAAATAACCATATTTTAAGTTTATTTTTCAGATGAAATATTTATTTGTTCCCAGGGCCCAATGGAGAATATAAAACATTTCATTAAATGAAAACAGTAGCCTAAAATGTATTTATTTTTTTATTTTTTAAATTGGTATCTTTATTATCCAAAATTAGATACATCGTATGAGCAGTTTATGTTGGTAATCCCAATTCTCTCCTCCTTGATCTCAAGTTAAAGCACTTCTTGGGAAAGTAAATTCAAATGTTGTTAGCTATGTGGTCATTTTATCCAAATAGGGTAAAGAATAACCAAAATTAACATTTTCCTACTTATTAAATCAGGTTAATAATAAAGTAATTAAAAAACTATATAACAATGTTACAAAATTGAAAACACATATTTTTGACAAAGAATAAACAATGTTTAAAATTTTGTTATTTTGAATAATTTGGTATGCAACAGCTACTTTGGTAAAATAGGAAATTACCTACAAAGTGTAAACAAAATTTATTGCATCATGATAAGTACTTTGAGAAAAGCTAATCTCTTTCACAAAAGAAGTAGCAGCTCATCTTTAAATTAATATTTATCAAAATAGGTACAAATGTCCTTTACTTCTCATAAAAACTCTTCCAAAGAAGCCAAATTTGGCAAAATTTGACATAATTTTTTAGCTTTTCTAAGGTTCAAATAATATGCACCAACACAAATATTTTCTTAAATAATTTTGTACTTTCTGGATAGAGGAGAGGGCTCAGTGGATCAAACATTTTCTGCACAAGTGTGAGAACATGAGTTGAGATATAGAACCCACATAAAGAGAGATAAAGTAACATGAGCATCAGTAATCCTATTTCTCATAACCCAAGGATGGGAGGTAGAGACAAGTAAATGCTCCTAAGGTCGTAGGCCAGCTAGTCTGGCAAATGCAGTGGCGAATGATGAGGAACCTTGCCTCAAACAAGGTAGAAAGTGAGGAACTACATCAACATTTGTTTTCTCACCTCCATAATACACCATGGCATGTGTGTACCCACACTTTCACAAAAGAGCATGCACGCACACACACACACACACACACACACATACACACACACACACACACAAACACACACACACACTTATCACATACACACAGAAAGAAAAACTGATGTAGTTGTATCTGCATTAGGATTATGACTTCAATCAATTTGATATACTACAACAAGGGAACCAGTTAGGATAAAATTTTCTTTTTCTCTTGATGAACAACCTTTTGCTGTTACGTGATATATACTATTTTTATATTTTAATTAGTTTACACACAAATAGGCATCCTTGTGGCATTTTCATACATATGTAATTTTGATTTTCCCTTCCCCACCCTCTCTTCCCCCATCCTCCTCACCTCCATCCCTACTCAGACCCTTCTACTTTCATATCACATCATCATTCCCTTCTTTAAAAGCTTTTCTAGTCTCCTGACATGTAAACACATTCACTCTTAGGAAAATATACATACATAAAAATTGGAAGCTAAGAATCATATGAGAGAAATTCTGTGGTATTTTTATGAATGTGGGTTACTTCACTCCATATAGTATTTTCAATTTCCATTCTTATTCCTATAAATTTTCCAATTTCATAGAAAATGAAATTCCATGGTATATATATATATATATATATATATATATATATATATTACATTTTCATTATATATTTATCTATTGAAGCACATCTAGGTTGGCTCCATTTCCTTACTATTATAATTAGGGAACCAATAAATATGGATGTGCAAGCATTTTTGTTCAAGGGTATAGAGTCCTTTATATAGTATGTGGTATGATTCTTAACGATACTAATAACCATATTATAATTAATTTCATTTATGAATTGGTTTTATGGATTTTATGGAATATTAAGTAATACTGCATTAATATATAAAGTGAAAAATCAATACAAAAAAGAAATGAGCACAGGCCATTTTAAATACCTATTTTTTAGTCTTTTAACATAGGCAAAATCATAAATAAGATGTAAATGCTATATATTAATAACATTGTTTTTTAATAACAAATAGCACAATATTCTGAAGATGAAAAACATTAACAATCTAAATACCATTTGCAAAACATTATTAAATACAGCAAACTAGGTATAAAATCACTATACTATTAAAATTAAGGTATTAAAAAATTTAATAAAGAAAATGAACTTTTTTCACACAGAAAAATCACTTGGAGGTGTATAATTAGAGCTATCTCTGTCAAATACCTCAAGAAATTAAAAATTCTCATGATTTACAGCCACATAAATCTCTTTTACACTTACTTAAAGTGGTGTAAATGAACAGGTGCATTAACATTACCCCAAAATAGAATCAAGTAAGAATATAAAAATAATAATATAAAATAAGTAAAAACATATCAAATTTAAATTACATTTACTAGTCAATGCTTTAGTTTTCAAGTTTACTTAGAAATTATCTAAGCATGAATAGAATACATATGTACCCAGATTTATAGTGAATTATGAAATGAGAAAGCCAGCAGATTCAGAAAAGGAAATCCTTTCCTTTTGCCTTTCTATGTGAGAGCTATCTATAAAATAATTATCTCTGAGTCCGGTACAAGATGGCTGACTAGCAGACACGCCGTGTACATCGGGAAACAAGGGCCAGGGTTTTCAGCGGGGATCCCGGTCGTGGACACAAGCTGTGGTCATGTGCTGAGCTCCAGACACCTCCCAACACGGGATCCTCATGACTGGAAGCCGCCAGCGTGGACCAGCGCTCACAGGAGGCAGTGAGTCATCCAGAGCCATCAGGCTGTGCCAGAGCAGCCTCAGCCCACCGGCCATCTGAGGCTTTCATTTGACCTCAGCCGGCTTCCCTTGGGTTTCCTCCCCGACCCTCCTGCCCTCTGACTATCCTGTCCCTCCCGGGCACTTGCGGGTCTTTCCTTTTCAAATTCTTTTTAAGTTTCTTATATTAATATCTTTTATTCCATCGGTCGACTGTTCATAGCCCCTTTCCAGGATTCCGGCCTCCAGCATGTCGGCCCTGCCCCCCTCGCTACTCTGTTTCCTTGTTTATTTATTAATTTATTTTCTAATGTTTTTTTTTCTTTCTCTTTCACCAGTTCGACCAGAGGCTCCTACATAGCCCCTCCACCCAGATCCAGCGTGTCTGAACCGCCACCCCTCACTACTCTATTTCCTTGTTTATTTTTTTTTCTTTCTTTTCTTTCTCTTTCACCGGTTGGACGGGAGCTCCTACGTAGCCCCTCCCGCGGCTTCCAACCTCCAGCATGTCTATCCAACCCCCACTTGCTACTCTGTTTCCTTGTTTAATTTTTCTTTTGTTTTTTTCTTTACTTTCTCTTTCACCAGTTTGATGGGGGCTCCGACATAGACCCTACCTCCAGCTTCTGGCCCCCAGTGCATCTGCCTCTCACCCCTCACTAGTCTGTTGTTTATTTTTTTTTTTTTTGTTTTTGTTTTTTTTTTTTTTTGCTTGTCTTTCTCTTTCACCGGTTCGATGGGGGCTCCTATGTAGACCCTACCTCCGGCTTCTGGCCCCCAGTGCATCTGCCTCTCACCCCTCACTAGTCTGTTGTTTATTTTGTTTTCTGTTTTTTTTTCCTGCTTTTCTTTCTCTTTCACCGGTTCGACTGGGGGATCCAATATAGCCCTTCCCTCCAGCTTCCGGCCTCCAGCTCACCTGCCCCGACCACCCAAGACCTTGCTACTGTGTTTCCTTGTTTATTTTTTATTATTATTATTTTTTCTTTTCTTTCTCTGCCACCTGCCAACCAGGTCCAGGGGCTCTTACATAGCACCTCCCCACAACCTCCAGCCTCCAACGCATCTGCCCCACTTGTTTTATGCTCCTGAGGAACCCATCAGCCCCTTTATCTTCAACCAGTGTCATGGTTTGATACAGGTGTCCCCCACAAACAATTGAATGTGTTTTGATAGAACGATCCTCAGCTGATGGCAGTTTGGGTTTTACAACCTCGATTAAGCTGTGTTGTTGGGGGCGAGCTTATGGGTTTATAAGCCAGCTTCCCCTAGCCAGTGTTTGGCACACCTTCCTGCCGCTGTTTGCAGTGCTGTGGCAGAGGTGATGTCCAGCCCTCTGCTCATGCCATCGTTTTCCCTGCCAGAATGGAGTCTCCCCTCGAGTCCGTAAGCCAAATAAACCCATTCCTCCATAAGCTGTTTTTGTTTGGGTTCTTCTGCGCAGCAACTAGAAAGCTGACTGCAACAGTTTTGTTACCAGGACGTGGGGTCATCTGTTGCTGCTAGAACCCTGATCTTGTGGCTTTGGTCTTCTGGAAGTGATCTGCAGAAGGAATGTGGAAGGATTTGAACTACCGGCCTAAGAGATGACTCGCAGTGTTGTGAGTACAGCTTCGTGGATAATTCTGGTCAGAGTTGAAAGACCTGAATGTATTGAGAACTATGGACTGTGAGGTTTGGCTTATGAGGGGGTGAAAGAACTTGGTCAGGACTGTGCCAGAAGCAGTTTGCGTGAGAGGCTTAGTGTGTTCTGCCTGCCTATGTCCTGGGAACCTGTGCAGGGTTGTTTTACGTAAAGATGGACTGGTGTGAGCAGATGGAGATGGCACAGAAAGAAAGATCGTTGGGTCGAAACTGCTGCCCGTTCACCTGCAATTGTTTGAGAGATGACAACCACTGAGATTGGGCCAGCTGGTCTGCATTGGAACAACAGGAAGAATGTGGACTCTTTGAAGTAAGGGGCCTGAATGCTTTGATCCCCCCTGGATTAACAAGTTGGTAGCCCACCTGGTTCTGTGGAGTATGGCAAATGTAAGAAGAGAGGGTCGTTGGATTTGCAACACAGTTTTGTTTTTGAAAAATTGCCATCGGCATGTGAAGCAGGTATGCAAGGTTGCCTGCATGGAGCCCGATGGAGCCATGAGGATGAACTGTGGGTTGCAATGGAGACCCAGTGAATTCCAGGAATATGGATGGGTGCCAAGGTGAGCTGCCAGTACTGGATGGCGTTTTCTCGGACTGTGAGTAGCCGAGCTGGAGGGGCGGAATTGAATCTCCAAGAGACTTGTGTTATTGGTTAAGAATCATTGAGCTTGGAGTTAGAGATTGATGGTGCCCTATTTGTTTTAAATCTTGTATTGGTCAATCTGTTTTTGTTGCACCTCATGTTTTGCATTGTGAATGTTCTGTGCCATTATGGGTTTATTTTTGGTATTATGGTTCAGTTGAAAGCTGCAGGGACTTAAGAGTTGAGCTGAACATATTGTGTTTATATCTTGTATGATTATTAGTTTGTAGGGGCCAGGGGTGGACTGTCATGGTTTGATACAGGTGTCCCCCACAAACAATTGCATGTGTTCTGATAGATCGATCCTCAGCTGATGGCAGTTTGGGTGTTACAACCTCGATGAAGGTGTGTTGTTGGGGGCGAGCTTATGGGGTTATAAGCCAGCTTCCCCTAGCCAGTGTTTGGCACACCTTCCTGCCGCTGTTTGCAGTGCTGTGGCAGAGGTGATGTCCAGCCCTCTGCTCATGCAATCGTTTTCCCTGCCAAAATGGAGTCTCCCCTCGAGTCCATAAGCCAAATAAACCCATTCCTCCACAAGCTGCTTTTGTTTGGGTTCTTCTGTGCAGCAACTAGAAAGCTGAATGCAACACCCCGAGAACCCAGCAACACTAGTTCCAGGGATCTCAGTGGCCTCACCCTCACGTCTGCCCCTCCCCCTGCCGACCCCATCCCCTGGGATTGCTGACCCCTGTGGGCCTGTTCCCCTGAACTGCAAAATCTGGTGGCCCCAACCCCTGTACCCACGACATCCGGGGGAACACTACCCCTTCCCACAACCACCAACCACCACAGCCTCGACAACTGAACCCACCCCACTGGCCATTGCGCTCTGACATCCCCCACACTCACCAACACCTGCAGATATCTCAAAGGCATTTTGCCAACCACCTCATGTGGAATCGAAATGGGCAGACCTCAACGCAAGTATATTACACCAACTGAGGAAACT
>PVHP010009087.1:0-51372 GCA_004024765.1 Zapus hudsonius
AGAAGGAGGACAAAAGCCTTTGTCATGAGGTTCCAACCATGCATTTGCCATTCTGGTCCAGTTGATTTGCTCCTGTTGTTTCCCTGGCTTCTGTGTTCCCCATCTCCATTTCTCTCATCAAATTGCTACATCAACTCCTTAAGAGCTCACTTCTTGGAGATGGAGAGATGGTTCAGAGGGTAAACACTCGTCATGCAAACATATGGACCTGAGTTCAATCCCCAGCACACACAGAAAACACCAAGCATGGTGGTGCCTGCCTATAATCCCAGAGCTAGAGAGGCAGACAGGGGGTGGGGGTGGGGGGTATCCCTAGGGTTTGCAGCCAGCTAGTCTAGCTGACTGGGTGAGTTCTATGTTGAGTGAGACCCTGTCTCAAAAACTGAAGGTGTAGAACACCTGAGGAGGACAGCTCACATCAACCTTTGGCCTCTACATACAAGTGCATGGGAACCCACACACATGTGCCCATGTGCATATGAACACACATGCACATGCACATGCCTCACACATACACGTGCAAGAAAATGCTTATTTCTTTCAGGAAGTCTTCCTTGAGTCCAGAGGGTGTGGATTCCTTTGCCTGCCTCTACCATCAGATCATCTGAGACTATTGCTTATAGTGATGTGCACTTT
Source organism: Zapus hudsonius (assembly GCA_004024765.1). Classification (NCBI taxonomy): domain Eukaryota; kingdom Metazoa; phylum Chordata; class Mammalia; order Rodentia; family Dipodidae; genus Zapus; species Zapus hudsonius. The sequence goes on from PVHP010009087.1 coordinate 637, forward strand.
GTGATGATTTCATCAGAAACTTTTATAGCTTCTTTCTGAAAACTTCATTTCACTCTGAACCCAGCAGCATGACCCATGCCCCCTCCTTCCATGCCCGAACAGCATGGGGCAGGAGTCTACTCTGTTTAGTTAGCTTCTATGCCATTCATTCACGTTAGGGAGAAAATTAACGGAGGCAAAATGACAGCCATCCAGAGGAGTTGCACAACTCCTCACTCTCGGGTTTGCCCTATTCCCCCTGTAATTAGATTGCACGTGACACTGCACCAGCTAATTGCCCCAGCCACCCACCAGGGATCTCTAGCGCTATCTGCAAACACCCAGGCCTTCCCGCCGCAGGACAGATGTTGGGTGAGGCATGCTTCCCACACGAACATCTGCTCTGTTGTTGCCACTCAGTCATGAGAGCCAGCCGGCTTAGGCAAGCAAGAGATGAATTCCTGAGTGAGGCGTTTGGCACTGACAAGTTTCTGAGCATGGATGCCGGGCTTTTCAAACTGGCTGGTCTGCCTTCCCTGCTTGGCCAGAACCTTGGCTCCTGCCCAAATACAGAGCTCATTTTGGGTAGCCTTAGACCAAAATGAACCTGAGAACCATTAGTCTCTTGACACTGATAAATCAAATTTTACTTTAGTAGCTATAGATTTACTTTTCCTCTGTGTATGTGTGTGTGTGTGTGTGTGTGTGTGTGTGTGTGTGTGTGTGTGTGTAGTTATGCATGCACGTGAGTGCGTGTGGAGGTCCGAGGGCCATCTCAAGGTGCCTTCCTTTGCAATTCTGTCCACCCCTTTTGAGACAGGCTCTTTCACTGACTCACCAATCAGGCTAGACTAGCTGGCCAGGGAGCTCCAAGGATTCTCTGTCACCACTTCCCAAATGCTGGGATTACAGTTATATGCCATCACACTTGGCATTTAAAAATATTTTTATTTATTTATTTGCAAGCATAGAGTGATAGAGAGAAGAGAGACAGAGAGAGAGTGGGCATGCCAGGGCCTCTAGCTGCTGCAAACGAACTCCAGGTGCATGGGTCATTTTGTGCATCTGGCTTTATGGGGGTACTGGGGAATCGAACCCAGGTTGTTAGGCTTTATAGGTAAGCACATTAACTGCTGAGCCATCTCTCCAGCCACCATACCTGGCATTTTATGTGGGTGCTGGGGATTGACCTTAGGTCCTCATGCCTCTAAGGCAAACACTTGACCCATGGAGCTTTCTCTCTCACCCCAGCTATAATTTTCTTTTTGTCTTTCCCCAAATACTCACACAAATGATAACATGACAGCTGGTATCTGACAGCTGAGTTACACACATATTTCATCCTCTCTCTACCCACAAATATCTCAGTTTATTAGGATTCCTGGGTTTTGCCCCGTACCCCTTGGTTCAAGAACTCGGCCCCATAGTATGGTGGGAGACGATGTGGGCAGTCTGCGGGGGCAGTTAATGTTTTTTAAGGCACATGATAATTTACAGATGTTGGCAGTTAACAGTGAAGCCAGAGCAACATGCCAAATGCCTAACCACACACATCATTATTACCGTCTGATTCCTGGAAATGAGACAGAGGCAAACAAGCCTTCTCTCCTTGGCAGCCTACAGGTGCCCACAGGGTGGAGGCTGGCTTTTTACTGATTGCATTGCTTCACAGACAGGGAGAAGGTCTGCCTGCCTTAGTTAGTGCCACCTGAAGATCATCTGTCTGGCTCGTGAAACAGCAATTTTCCCATGAAGCTGGCCATCAAAAAAGGCAGGGTGGGCTGGAGAGATGGCTCAACAGTTAAGACACTTACCTGTAAAGCCTAATGACCAGAGTTCAATTCCCTAGTACCCACGAAGTGGCACATGCGTCTGGAGTTCATTTGCAGTGGATAGAGGCCCTGGCATGCTCATTCTCTCTGTCTCTCTTCTATCACTCTCTGCTTGCAAATAAATCAATCAATAAAAAAGGGCGTTTGCTTTTTGGCAAGGGAGCTGGGAGCACCTTGTGTTCTTTTCCTAGGGTGAGGAGGCTTAAAAGAACAGACTGCCATCTTTTTCCTGTTCTGGGGCTGGGTCTTTCAAGTGATAGAATCAATGGGGCCAGGTTCTTCTTAAAGCTTCTAGAAAGAATCCTCCCCTGCTTGTCTCAGCTCTGGTGGCTTGTAGCTGGCAGTCCCCAGACTGTACATTCATCTTCTGTGTTCCTCTTCACCTCTCTGTGTACCACCCTTTCCTGTGCTGATAGGAAGTTGCAGACAAGTGATATAGAGCCCACTCCAACCCAATGGGATCTCAGGACCCTTAAACTAATCACACCGGCAAGATCCATCCTTATCTCCAAACCAGGCCACACTCACAGCTACCAGGGGCTGGGATTTGAGTCCATCCTTTTAGAGGGCTTGGTTCGGCCCACTAGGATGATGCCTGGGTTGGGAAGAGCCTAAAGGAAGGATGGGTGAAATGGAGTCCACAACAGGCTGTGTCAGACCTGCACAGCCAGCTTTATGGACAACCTGCCCCCTGCGGGCCTTGGCCTGTCCCTCCCTAGGTTCGTCTCATGAATTTTTGCAACCACAGTGAGCTTGGGATGTGGTAGATTCATGTTACAGATGAGCCAATGAGGCTTAGAGGAAGAAACTGACTTGCTCTTGTCCTCAGGGGGAAGGATAGAATGCCCCCATGGCCTTCCTGCCCCAATACTGTGGTTTGAATGTGGGTGTGGTAGGTTCCCAAGGCTCATGGGTTGGGGGTTTGGTCTTCAGCATGGGGGTGGGGCATAGAGGAAAGTTACCTGGTTACCAAGTACATCACTCTCAGTGGGGATCCAGTCGCTTGTGGACATCATTCAGGCTTCCAAGAGTGGATGTTGGAACAGAGACGACAAGCCTTCCCACTCTCTGACATCCTTCCAAACGGCGTCATCGCTCCTTCTTACATGCAGTCTACTCATGATTCCATCCATATATGATGTAGCCAGGGGACCTTTATGAGAGCTGAGCAGATGTCAGCATCATGTTCCTCAACTTCCAAAACCTGTGAGCTAATAACCCCCTTCCTTTACAAGGTAAATAACCCCCCTGTCTTTACAAAGTACTCAATTTAGGGCATTTTGTAACAACAACTGAAAACAGACTAATACAACTATCTCAGATGCTAGTGATTTTCCACATTTAAAAAAAATCAGGTCTAAGGTAATTACAATCCAGTTCTTCTACTGCAGTTACGGTGAGCAGCCACCTCGGGCACAGCACAGATCTGGGACATTAGTCACACCAGCACAGGATGTGCAGAACAATCTACTGGGCATCATTGTTTCAGACCAAAACCTACATGGATTGTTGTGACAATAACTATGCTGGCTGTATAACAATGAGCGAATCCTCAGCTCACCGGGCACTTTTCTTTTTGACAAATAATTTTGTGAAAAAAAAACAAATGAGAGTCAGGAAACGTAATCATAGTCCAAGGAATCCCGTGTGATGGTTTGTATTGATGATCGGCTCAACTAGAGTCCCCTGTGAGGGATTATCTAGATTAGGCTAGCCTCTGTACAAGTCAGTGAGGGATCATCTTGATTAGGTTCATTGAGGTGGGAAGACCCACCTTTGCCTGTGGGTGGCACCACGTCACGGGCTGGGGTCCTGGACTGTATAAAAGGAGAGAGCTGGCTGAGCACCAGCATTCATCACTCTGCTTCCTCACTGTGGACCTCATGTGACCAGCTGCCCCAAACTCCTGCCACCATGCCTTCCTGCCATGATGGGTGGTAGCCTGGAGTGCGAGCTGAAGTAAACCCTTCCTTCTGTAAAGTGATTTTTGTCAGGTGTTTTGTTTCATCAATGCGAAGGTGACTAATGTAGCCAGAGGGCAGCCAAGGGTAGCTAGCTGTACCTCAGCATCATGTGGGATTGTCATTGACATGTGATGACCTTCACATTCAAGAAAGCAAGAACAACTTCTTTTCACCCCACTGCACCTACCAGGGCAAGGGAGATAGACTGGGCTTTTCCTCAGACATCCATCGGTTGCAATGGCCTTCACTGAAAGACACTCAGCCCCTCATTTTGGAGCACACGCACAGTGGAACGAACTTCCGCTGTGGGAATGGGACCCTCTGGCCAATTGACCGTGTCTTCAAGTTGGGTGATTTCTTTATTGTTAAGCATAATGGCACTGGTGGAAAGGAATCCCAAGTGGAGTCTGATAACTCATGTCTCAGCAAGCCTGGGCAGAGTTAGAGAGGGATGAAGCAGTTGTCAGAACTTTGTGTGGGCATGCTCGGTTCCTACCAGAATGCTTCTAGAAGAAATGGGGAGTGTAGAGGGCTGAGGTCCACATAATGGGTCCCGACAGGGGCTGCTTAGCTCTCTCAGCAGGGGTGGGGCTTGACAGGTGCACATGGAGGCTTTCCTAACCTCTGCCCCTGTGCATGGGGCCAGTTGGAACTGTGGGCAAGTCTGACAGCTGGGAGATTGAGGAAGGGTGTGATGAAGTCCTATACCTTGCTCATGACAGGTGCATGGGTCACATGATGAAAGACAGTTGATGTCCTCCCGAGCTGCTGCCCTGGAAGTTCAGAGTCACAAGGCAGCCATGAGTGTTACCTACTGATCTCCAAGCCCAGGTGCCTCTTAGACCATGGGCAGAAGTGTCCCTCTGTGTCCATGGGCAAGGCTATGTGTCCTTTCCCATCCATGATGGTACTCCGCGTGACTCCTTTTGCCATGACACATCATACCAATGGCCTGGTTCCCACTATACTTGTCTCTCAATGGGTCACCTTGTTTGTCTGTTTTTGTGATGTTGAGGATCAAACCCAGGACCTCCAACATGCTAGGAAAATGCCCCACCTCTGAACTCTAGCCCCAGTCCCTCCATGGATCACCTTGGCTGTGATGGACAGAGACCACCAGGAACTGGTAAACACAGACCTGACCTTGGGTTCCTGACTCATCTCTAACTGTCTTCCCATTCTCCTTGCATAATTCAAGGCTGCAAAATTCTAATCAGTGTGCAGGGCTGGGGAAGTGGGGGAAAAGACTCACTTGTAACCTATGGAGCTTCTTTTGGGAGGTAAAGTGTTCTTCTCTATCGTGGCTCATTGCCAAGGCTAAGGACACAAGGCCGCCCATAGCTAGGACAATGCAGTGTGTGGGAACACACAGGAAAGAAGGAAGAGCTGGATGATTGCAGAGGTTGGTAAAAGAATTATGTGAGGCGGCTGTTCCCAGGGGTGGGCGGATGGGATGGGTGAGGGAATGGCCTTGATAGATGGCCAACCTTCCAGAGATGGCATGCAGTTTAAAAAAGATGATTATACTAGAAGGCTGCCCTTGTTTATTTCAAGGCTTATTAGCCTGCTCACTAGTTGTGATGGAGATGTGAGCCCAGCTCTGCTCACTGTGGCCTTTGGGGTTTCTGCAAGACACTTTGTCATCAATCATGTCTAAGATACACAGCCCTCTTCCTGGTTTGCTTGGTTTGAGTTCCAGGGTATTTCTTGGTATCTGAGATGCTCTGTCATGAATGAGATCAAAGCAGTGACAATGGAGTTCTGGGAGAGGTGGCTGTGTCCCTTAGAGCGCCATGACCTCCCTAGGAAGCCCCATCTGCATGAGGGAGTCAAGGTCAAAGCTGGTTTTCTTTTTTTTTTCTATTCCTTTTAAATTTTTGAAAATTTATTTACTTGTGTGTGTGTGGTGTGCATATATGTGCAGATGTGTGTGCACATACACATATATGTGTGTATATATGTATACATATGTATATATGTATATATGTATGTGCACATATGAAGACCAGAGGAGGATGTAAGGGTCATTTATTACTCTTCCGCCTTATTTTTATGAGTCAGAGTCTCTCATTGAACCCAGAAAACTGTTTTCCAGTTAGACTGGCTGACTTGAGAGCCCCAACGATCCTCTTGACTCTGCCCCGCTTTGTGCTGGAACTATGGACATGCACATCCATACCTGGCTTTTTACGTAGTTGCTAGGGATTGAACTCAGGTCCTAATGTTCACAGAGCAAGTGCTCCTATCCACTGAGCATTCTTCCTATTCTCTCTCTTTCTTTCTTTTTGTTGCTAAGGCTGGTTTTCAAATGTTATTGTTCATTTGAGAAGCTATAGAAAAACTCATTTTTAGGCTAGGGAGATTGCTCAGTGGGTAAATACTTGTCACACAGCATAAGGACCTGTGTTCAAATCTCCAGCACCCATAGAGCATGCCGGGTGTGTGCCTGTAGTCCCAACACTAGGTTGACAGAGACAGGAGAATTCCTGGGGCTTGATGGACAGCTTACCTAGCCCAATGGGTGAGCTCTGGGTTCAGTGAGAGACCCTGTCTCAAAATGTAAGTTGGAGAGTGATTGAGGAAGATACCCAATATGGACCTCTGTCTCTCTGTCTCTGTCTCTGTCTTTCTGTCTCTCTCTGTCTGTCTCTCTCTCTCTCTCTCTCTCACACACACACACACACACACACACACACACACACACACACACACACACCACAACATCTGCCTTCTAATTATACCCCAGAAGCACATCTCCTTCTCAGAGCAGATACAGTAGCTCATCTGGCTTTGAGCATAAGGCATCAACATTTTAGTTTATGTGAAAATAGCATCAGTCCTGATCCAAGTCCTTCCGGGAGGGCGACTATGGGCTGAAAGAAATGTCACATCACAAAGCCAGAGTGCATGTGATGCTTTGAACAGCTATGAGCCCGGAGGCACCACTGCCTTAGTTAGGGACTGAACAGTGTCTGGCTTTCCATGGGTCATGGGGATGTGAACTTACATCTTCACACAAGGGCAGCAAATACTTTTACCCACTGAACCATCTCGTCCCTCAATTCTCTATTTCTTAAAAAAATGCTTTTGGTCTCGTAACTTATAGGTCTAGTAAAGATTTCCTTCATTTTTCATGCCTTGAGTTGAGGAAAGTGTGTGTGGGAATAAGGAGTCCTGGGTCTGTAGGAGGACATAGGTTAGGTGGCCACCTGTCTCCTTTCCTGCAACAGTAGTGGTTCATGCCAGGGACTCTCAAGTCTCAGGATGGAGGAGGGGACACTTACCCTCCTCATAGGTGCAAGGACATTCGGGCATTTCTCGAAGTCGTTTCCTGCTCCAGCAGAATCGTGACATGATGCGTGTATTTGGAAGCAGATTATGAGAGTCAAGATGAGATTCCATGGGGATCTCCTTACAAATTGGAAAAAAAAAACCCAAACAGTGGGTGTCGTTCTTGTTAACCAGGTGGAATGGAGTCAGCAACAGTATTTTGTGTGAACTTTATAATTCTGTTGCTTGCCAAGGACTGTTCCTTCCCTCCAGAGAGTGCTTTTCCTTCTGGCCTGGGAGACCGTTTTCTTTCCTTCCCTGGGCCACAGTTGCCTTTTCCGAGAAGCTGGGGGATCGGAGCTGCCTTCCAGCGTTTACATTCTGTGAGAGCTTGGTCTGCTGGTATTGGCTGGTTGTGTTCTTAGGAACAAAGAAATCCAGACAACCTAAACATGAAATTCAACCCCAGCAGTGAATTACATGGGCTTTGAGAAAGGCATTAAGCAAGAATGGTTATGTCTAATATCGAGTCTGCTGGTTTGTCAGGGCCAGGAAACAAGAATCAGATGTCTGAACTTGATCTCCACCTGCAAGTACAGTTACGGCTTTGAATCTGCCAAAGACTTTTGTTCAAGCTGTTTGAAAGCATTCACTAACTTTCCCCTACAAGCTGTGCGTAATTCGGCTCTTTGTTTCCCAAACAAAATGACTGATGCTTCATTACGGCTTACTTCAGTGTCTTGCCCTGCACAGGAGGGCTTTGTGTTGAGATCTGTTTCCATGAAATCCCTTGGGATGGCTCTGGACCTGTCATTAATGTGGTATTGTGTGTTTGGGGACTGCCTTGAGTTTCTGTCTTGCATCGAGTATGATTGTTGGGGGGATTGTCTAGAAGATTTACAGATGGGGTCTGAAGGTGTAGATTTCTAAGAACTTTGTCTCCATGATGAGAGAAAAGGAGAGAGAGAAAAGGAGAGAAAGAGAGAGAGAGAGAGAGGAAAGAGAGAGAGCAAGAGGGCAAGAGGGCAAGAGAGCAAGGGCTCTAGCCACTGCAAATGAACTCCAGATACATGTACCACCTTGTCCATTTGGCTTACTTAGGTGCTGAGGAATTGAACCCAGGTCACTAGGCTCTGGAGGCAAGCACCCATATCCACTGAGTTATCTCTCCAGCCCAACTCTACCGCTTTTTTGAGATAGGGTCTCTCATTGACTCAGAGCTTACCAATTAGGCCATGAGCTCCAGGATTTGGTCTGTCTTTGTCTCCCCAACACTGGGATTATGAACCTGCACCACCATGCCTGCTTAATTATTGTGAGTTCTAGACAGGGAACTCAAGCACCTAGTGACTGAGCCATCAGTCCTCATGTGAGACTTCACCTTCATGTTAGTCTGTCTTGGACAATAGGCCCAGGCCAGGCTGGCACCCAGGGCTCCACGAGGGTGGGTTCAGCCCTGACTCCAGGCTTTACCTCTCAGAGAAAACACTCTGGGCCCCTTGACTGATCCACACCAGGAGGCTGGTTGGTACATTTGTACGTATGTGCCACCCACATGGTTGCCTAGCTCCTGGCTGGCACACTATGGCTGCAGATTCTCCTACGCCCCCCCCCCCCAGGAGATGAAGTCGTCACCTAGTTTGCTTTGTAATGTATGATGCAATAAACAGACCTGCAGGGCTTCTTTCTTCACATAGTTGCTGTGCCCCTCAGTCGCCGAGGCAGGAGCCTGTGGCCAGTCTTGAGGCTTACATCATAGGCAGAAGCGTGTAGCTATACACTGTTGCTGTCCACTGGCCTGTTGTCTGTGTGTCTGTATCCTGGATGTCACCCACCCTAACGTGCCCTCTAAGTTGGTGCCGTATAGGGGACCTCTTGTCTCTTCTGCATTCTATTCTTCTCACTGTGTTATCCAACACGGGTTCCAGATGTGTCTCTCATAAATCCACTCACAGGAAGCATGGGCTCAATTGAGATCTGGCCAGTAGCTTGGGGAAGCTGAGCATTTCCATTGCATCAACAGTAATAGCTTCAGGAAGAAATATTTCTCTGCCTAAAAGTGTCCCCTGGGCGGTTTGCAGCTCTCTGTGGTTTTCAGCTCTCTTCCTCTTTGTTTTTTCTTGCCTTTCTACTCTGCTGTGTACCCCTTCCCAAATTTTTAAGATAATTCCCAATATCATAATTTTGGTACTTTGACTCTGAGCTGTGTATGCATTCCGGATCTCATTTTCTACCCCAAGCGGCTCTATTGAAGTATTTTATTAAACAGTCATCCACGTTGCAAACAGATATCCCAATATGCCAACTAACATGTTTTTGTGAACACATATAACATGGGTGGCTGTGTGGATAAAAGCTTGGAGTCATAGACATTCATTAAATAAGGATTTGTCACGTATCCACTCTTGGGGATGAAAGATGACCAGACTTACGCTTGTCGTGTCCGACGTGCTTGGTCTCAGTCATCAGTGTGATGGACTAGAGTGTTCACTGAATTGTCTTTAGTAGAGATGAGGAGGGAACAGAAGCTCCAAGGAGTATCAGAGAAGTTTTGGGGTTTTTTTTTAGATGAAATAGTCTTCATATAGCTAGACCTAGAAAGACATTGGAAACAAAGAAAATGAGGCAAGGGCCCTGAGGCAGAGTTCAGGGTCATCAGTCTTAGAGAAAAGGGTGGAAATAAATATTGAAGGATGGTACAGAGCTGAGGAGAGAATGGAAGGGAGACGGTGTCTATCTGGCAGAGTTTAGAGGTTCATTCACATAAGAGAAAACTTAAATGGAAAATCCCACTAGAGGATTGAGGTCATAGGGCAAACTACTGCTTTTCCATCCCCAAACTAGAGAGAGAGAGAGAGAGAGATAGAGATAGATAGATAGAGAGAGAGAGAGAGAGAGAGAGAGAGAGAGAGAGAGAGAGAGAGAGAGGAGAGAGAGATTGTAGGAGCTGGAACCCCCAAGATAGAAATACCCATGGTAACTATTTCTAGGTTTCCTTTACCTAGCACAACATATTTGGTTTTAACAATTACAAGGCACACTAACAGACATAAAAGAAAGTCTGAAGAGGGCTGGAGAGATGGCTCAGCAGTAAAGACATTTGCCTGCCTTCTGGATTCCCCAGTACTCATGTAAAGCCAGATGCACAAGGTGGTGCATGCAACTGCAGTTTGTTTACAGTGTCTGGTGGCCCTGGTGTGCTCTCTCTCTCTCTCTCTCTCTCTCTCTCTCTCTCTCTCTCTCTCTCTCTGTATGTCTGCTTGAAAATAAATAGATAAAAATATTTTTAAAACTGAAAGCCTGATGAGAGAACAGGCATTGTACTGACTGTACCTGGATGTCATCAAGATGTTGGAATTATCAGATCAGGAATTTGAAAACCTACCCTTAGTGTGACAAAGATTCTGCTGGACAGAGAGAAGTCCAGGAGACGAGGCCATCGCATGCAGGCTAGGGCTGTGGGAGTGCATCATTTCTGTCTCACACCTCTCAGGAAGTCACCTTCCCTGATCCTAGTAGGCCACCCTCCTGTTCTCTGTCCTCACACAGGACCTGAAACTGGTCATGCCTGGGCCCACCTCAGTCATCACACCATGCCTGCCATTTTTATGTGGCTCTGAGGATCAAATTCAGGTCTTCATACATACAAGGCAAGCACTTTATGACTGGGCTATCTCCCTAGCTCCAAGGAAGAATTCTTAAAGACAAAATGAGGAGGGATGGAAAGTCCTCAATAGGATCAGTAACAGAGTGGGAGGGGGAACCGGTGTGCAGTTGGACAGCAAGTTCATGGACAGATGTCCTTGTAGAAGTATTCACTGTGTGAGGTCATGATGGCCTCTAGGCAGGTAGTGCTTCTAGCAGTGTCTCTGTGGTGTCTCTTATCTCCTACTTGAAAACCTCCCAGGATTTTTATAGATTTTGTTGTCGGGGCTTGACACCAGTGATTCCATTTTGATTTTTGATATCTTCCATTGGAAATCTTCCACCCCAGACACATGGTCTGTGTGTTGAAGGCTGTGCCAAGCCCTACCTGTCTGGGTGAGTTGAGATCAAGGCTGACACTATGAAACAACTTTTCTGTTTCGATGCCAAACTCCATCTGGTCTCTCAGGAGATGGATGACAGGAGTTTGGGACTGGAAGGCCGGCTCTGTAGCTTTTCCCTGTGGGTTTTCAAGTAGGTGCATGGACAGAGCATTGGTTCAGAAAACAGACTTCTTGCTACTGGACAATCACTGTTGTCGATTGTCCTCGTCGGTCAAGAGGAATAATGAGGCCTGGGGAGATGGCTCAGTGGTTAAACGAGCTTGCCTGACAAGCTCATAGCCTGGGTTGGATTCCCTAGTATCCATGTAATGCCAGAAGCCCAAAGAACTTGGATCTGGAGTTTGCAGTAGCAAGAGGTCTTGTATACTTGGGCTCTCTCTCTCTCTCTCTCTCTCTCTCTCTCTCTTCTCTCTCTCTCTCTAATAAATATATTGAAAAAAAATTTAAAAAGAGGAATGACTGTTGTTTTGTCCCATGTCACTGGGTTTTGTTGGAATTAAAAACCACGATGTGTGCTATTTTTGTTAGGCAGTTGGGGGTATTGAAATCACCAGCTCAACTGTATTCCTTTTCTGTTTAAAGTGACATCATGCTTGTCCATGGCCTTGAAGGTGGTATTCTCTGCACCTCAAATGGGAAACTCCAGGGCTGAGCCTGGCTATACTTGCCTGATGCTCTGTCCTCACTGTGGCTTCAGTGAGGCCCGCCCTCCTCTGCCTGCTCAGCTTGAGGTCTAAGGCTGTTAAACCACAGCAATTAGAAAGCTGGTTTTATGGGGAGACTCAGACGGCTAGCTCACTTTGCCTGGGTAATTATAATGGTGTGGAAGCTGGCAGTTGGCTCTTGAAAAAGTTTAGGATGCCAGAGTCCATTATGGTCTTCATTAAATAAGTTTCTAGGCATGTTAGTGTGTGCCTGTGATCCTAGCTACTTGGGAAGCTGAAGCAGGAGGATATCTTGAGCTAAGGAGTTTGAGCCAGCCTGGGCAACAGTTAGACCTGTCTAAAAACAAAATCATACCAAGGGGCCAGGGAGATAGTTCATTTAGTAAAATACTGTGTAAGTATAAGAACCTAAGTTTGATGCCCAAAACCCACATGATATAATTTGGGCATGGTGGGGAGGCAGAGACAGGCAGATCCTCGGGCTCAAAGCCAGCTAGTCTAGCCTAATTGGTGAGCTCCAGGCCAATGTCTGTCTACAGCACCTGAAGAATGATACCTGAGGTTGTCCTCTGGCCTCTACCTGTAGAAGCCCACATGTGCCTGTGTACCCCCACACACCCCTCCCCCTCCATACAAGCCACAACACAGTAGAACAAGGGTCTCACCACGGTTAACATTTGACTTTGGACTTTATCTTCACAGGGACGCTTTCCTGAGAGGCTTAGGATACTCAGTAAACACCACACCATGACCCTCTAGAAGCCAGCCACGTCTCCACTCTGCCTTCTTGTGACAACTGGAGCAGGGGTGTGTGACAAGGTGCCCTCCTCACAGGCCACTGAGAGTAGAGACCTCTTTATAGCTTCTTCCTGGAGCCTCCCTTGCCTTGCCTTTGACCTGGTTCAGGGGGGAAATCACCCCTGAATGAGAACCATTGAGTGAGGGGCTTCTCCAGGCAGCTGTGGCCCTTCCCTCAGAGCTTCGAGAATGTTCCCTGCTCTGTACCTGGAACAATGTGCTTGTGGCTTCATGACACTGGATGGCTGCCTCTGCCTGGGATTATTCAGGTAGATTTTTTTTTGCACGTGATATGTATGTGGTATGCATGCGTGCGTGTATGCGTTTTCATATGTGTGTGGGTGCACACATGTGCATGTGTATGCGGGCCACTGGTTGATGTCAGGTGTCTTCCTGGATTGCTGTCCCCTCTATTTACAGAGGCAGGGTCTCTCACTTGAGCCCACACTCACTGGTTTGGCTCGTCTAGACAACCACTTTGTTCCACAGAATCCTGTCTCTGCCTTCTGAGTGCTGGGATTATCGGGGGTCACCTCGCCCACCCGCCAACCCTCACACTTACTCAGCCAGCACTGTATCCACTGAGCCACCACCCCAGCCCTCAGGTAGATGAGTTGATAATCACAAAGGGCACTCTAGGTCACCAGAGTGATGGTGTCTGAGCTGTTTTATCATTAGGCCCAAAGTGGACCATCTTCTCTGCTTCCTGGTCTTGTCATCTTAATGTAGGGGACACTGTCTTTGTGATTCATGCAGGAAGCTGTTTGGGACCTTTATCCCATCTCTCTAGGGTGATAATTTTCCAAAGAGGCCCTGATCAGATAAAAGGACATTTTTTTTTTAAGTCACAAAATTTGCCACCACCAAAACAAAAACATCCCTGAAATGAGAAGATGACCTGCCAGGCACTGGAAATATGCTTGTCATGAAATCAGAGCCCAGAGAGGTGACTTCTCCCGGGGAAGCTGAGCGAGTGCTGGGTCTGGGCTGAGTCCAGAAGCTGATGTGGGCGCAGGTGAACTGAACAGCAGAAGGCAGTGTGGGTGGTCAGATCTGGAATTTCCCTACAGAACAGACTTGGGATATCATCTGCTATCAAGAAAGGTTAAATTTGCATATCAAGTTGATCAGTTCCCACTTAGGAGCTGTTTCAGATTTATAAATGCAGCAAGGTACTTTCATCAGGTTGGGAAATAAACTTGAAATGGAACCGAGTTGCCTTCATTATCTTGACAGAAGGCTTTGGGATGGCCAGCACATCCCCAGCCTCCTACTGGACTGCTGGAGGCCACCTGATGCATCGGCTCTTTTCTGTCCCTTCCTCCACCTCCTTCTGCAAAGCCACATTGACGAGTCCCTTACTTCCCCTCTCTTCTGACCTCTGTCCACACACCACACACAGCTGTGGATGACCTTGGACAAGTCACCCACCTTCTCTCAAGCTCAACTTCCTCATTCCTAAAAATGAGAATCCCGATTACTCTCCCTCATTAGGGCGTTGTGCAGACTGTGTTGGATTCCAGTTTCTGTCGTGATCACCCAGGCTAAAATACTGTCACTGTTACTACTATCAACACTGTCAGTCACAGAAGATTCTCCACAGTACTGTCATGAGCCCAAGGGTCTGCAGGGAGGGCTGAAACTCTTGGGAAATCTTCCATCTCCTTGGAGATGGTAACGCAGCCTTGGCTGGAGGACATGCGCACTCCAGCTGTCCCTTGGCTTAATACCAGCGCTTCGGGTGCTAGTCAGGATCACAGGCTATGCTGTGGTAACAAACAAACCGCAGTGATATGATATGAAACGGTGGCCCTTCATGCTCGTTGCAAATGCAAAATGGGTCAGCAGGGTAGGACCAGTCATCACTCAGGGTTCTGGTTTCACTCTGAAAATTTTCTGGGTGGTGGGGTACCTGTGGGAGAAAGGGATTCAAGATTCACCTGGGGACTTTTCACTGCCTGGCCAGGAAGTGACTCAGATCACTTCTGCTGGTGTTTCCTGGGCCAGGAATCATCACCTGGAGCTGGGAATCCCAGACTTCCATCTATGGGGAAGGAAGGGAATGGGCCCCAGTGAGCACCATGGATCTCCACCCTATCCACAAAGATCAGAGCCGAGAAGGGCCATCTGGGGCTTACTCATGTGAGGCCAATGGGACTTGCTCAGAGAAAAGCAGACAAACATTTCCTTAAGGGGCGGGACGACAGATGTGTTAGGTGCTGTGCCATGGGCCATTTGGTCCCTGTCTCTACTGTTCAACTCTAGGCAGCTCCATAGACTGAGCAAATGGGGGTGGCTATGAGCCAATAAAAGGCACTTACAAAAGCAGGTGGGACGCAGCCTCCCTTAGAAGTCCAAATGGTGTTTTTACTGAAAACATACTGTTTTGAGGAAAGTTCTAGATGAATAGGGCTGTGTGAGAAGGATCGGACACTGTGAGGGCCATGTTAACTATCTGCAAATGACCACAATTGAGGTCTCAGATTTAAGCACAGACTCCTCGCTTCTACCTTACCCCCATAGATTCTACTTAAAATAATGAAGGGGGAGGAAGAAGGGAGGAGGGAGGGAAGGAGAAGAAAGTGAGAAAGAGGAGGAAAACTATTTTGCTGTTTCAGAGCTCCATATTTCTTTCCTAATTGAGATAGTAAAGCATACTATTTAAGGGCAGAAATGGAAAGTTAGCAATTGAAGCATAATTCATTTAACATATAACTTATGCAGCCCCTATTTTCAAATACTTGTACTGTTCTAAAAATACCTTTGGAGGGTTCTTAACCGAGAAGCTAAATTTAGAAATTCCTTCTCTCCCCCTCTTCTTCCATAAATATATAAAAAACGCCCACTGTGTGCCAAGCCCTATTCTTGGCCAGAGGAGGAATGGGGGAAGGGGATAAAACCACATGATGGATGTTTCCATGGAGGTGGTTCAGGCAATAAACACACAAACAAGCAAACAAACATATTCCAGGCAGACACCAGCCAGTGCAGTAACAATAAAAACTGTCAAAGGGAAGGGCTGCGTGAAAGTGGACGGTGCCTTTGAGGACCAGAGTGTTGGATTCCATACTGGGGCCTTTGCTGTAGGCTCAGGTACAAAAATCACAAGCCTTCCGGAGGACCTGAGCTGAGGAATATGGTTTTGGTGTTTTGGGGATCCCCTCCCAAGGCTGAGTCTCAAGTGGTTCCCAAACCACACTACACCACAGGCCAGGCCTGGCCCATGAACACACCGCAGGCTGGACGTAGAGGTCCGGAAGAATCTGTGGCTATTTCCAGAAGCGCATTTAAGATCCCACAAAGCTGCCTTCAGCCATTGAAACTGTGCTGGGAAGCCACAGAGTGGAGCCCCGGTGCCACCATGGCCTGGTGGCCTGGTCCTAATGCCTCATCAGCATCAAGCTGGCCACCTGCCTTCCCTCACCCCAGCCCACCTCTGCCTCCTTCCTCTTGCAAGGACCTTCATTCCATGGTTCTTCTCTTTGGAGCCCCAGCTTGGGACAATGGGGTGGAGGCTTGTGAATCCCACTCTGTGCTAGGGCTTCCGGAGTCTAGCAAGCTTCAATAACAAATGCTTTATGTCAGAGTTCCTGGGGCTGCACAGCCAAGATCAAGGTCTCTCTGAAGAGAGCCGGCTCCAGGGGGCTGCTGGTGTCTTTCGTGTGCATGCTTGGACACAGAGCCCTGGTTTCTGTCTTCACTTTGATATTTGCCCTGAGCATGTTCCTGTGTCCAAATTCTCTCTTTTTATTGGGATATCAGGCATGTTGATTAGGGCCTATCTTAATGACCTCTTTCAACTAATTACATCCGCAGTGACCCCATTTCCAAATGACTTGATCTATTAGTTATTTTAATCATCGCTGTGCCAAATACCCAACAAAAGTGACTTGAGAGGAAGGGTTTATCCTGAACTAGGGTTTGAGGTGCTCACCCATCATGGGGGTGAAAGCATGGCTGTGGTAGCAGCAAGTGTGAGGTGGGGCTCCACTTCTCTGTGGGTAAGGAAACAGAGACGAATGCTTCTGCTTGTCTGACATTTTGTTTTCCCCCCTTTTTATTCAGTCTGGGCCCCCATCCCATTGGAGGGTGCCATCCATGTCCAGGGTGGGACTTCCCTCTTCAGTTCATCCTCTCTGGAATTTTCTCACAGACATGGCTACAAGTATGATTCCTAGGGGATTCTAAATCCAGTGCAGTTGACAGTGAAGGAATCTGGGATTAGTTAGGACTCCTTCCAGCACAGGAAGTGTGAAGGGGGCAGGATCCAGCCCATGCCAATGGGGTCTTCAGGGAGAAGACACCTTGAAGGAGGGTAGATGGCTGGTACTGAGAGCCAACACCCTCCCACAGCAGGCCAGAGGGTCAGTTCTCAGGGGTAAGCTGAGCACCAATGAGGAGCTCATGGCTACAGGAGACAAGTGAAAGGGACTCGGAAAGGAATGAGTGAAGAGGAGGTAGGGGCCTCTCAGGAGGGCGTTGGGGACCTATGGACCTTTTAAGCTAACTCTATGCATGCTGAGGAACCAAGTAGGGAACAGTGTACCTTTTTGGAGATGGTGGTGGTTGCATGGTCACGGGCTGCAGTGACCAGGTAGACCTCAGAAAAATGATTTATGTGGCTTCTTCAGCTGTCCTTGAGAGAGACCATGATGACTTAGGCCAGGAGTAGAGGGCAGAGAGGGAGCAGGGCTTGGGGGAGTTGCCTGACTTGCAGTGGCCCCCACATTGGCACGGGCATCACACCCTGGGAAGGCATCTACAACCAGCACGGGCATGAAGGAAAAAAATTCCTTCATGGTTTCTAGTACCCATATTTTCCAAATGCCAAACTGGACTCAGAGGTGGGAATGAGAGACTGTTTATGGCATTGGGATATTTTCTAGAGCTTGAGCCTGCCTGAGGCCCACAGCTGCATGTCAGGCCTTGCCCTGCAGATGGCTGAGGACTCAGTGGAGGGAGGGTCCAGGAACCCACTTCTATGGGACAGCTCAGCCTCATGCTGCCCAAAATATGGTGAGATGGGGAGGCAGACAGAATTAAAAAATGTTCGGGTCCCAACCCCCAAATGTGCAAATGTCACTTGATATGTCAAAGGAGACTTTCAGGTGTCATGATGTGATAGACTGTGAAATGGGGAGATCACTCTAGATAATCTTGTGGACAAACATAAGGGATATTAATAGTATGGTTGTACTCAGCAGGCAAAATATACCAGACCCTTTGGCTTCCCATGTTGTGTTTTTAGCACACTCTGATCTGCTTTCTACGCCTGCACACAGAACTACAAGAGGCATGAGCAGAGCAGGCTACATCTTGGAGAGAATTCTTCTCTTCACAGTATTACACATAACCTGTCTCAGAAGTCAACGTTGGGGTTTTCTGCTATTGCTTCTCCTCCTTATTTTTATGAGCTAGAGTTTCTCACTGAACCCAGAACTCATCTATCAGCCAAACAAACCAGCCAGCAAGTCCTGGGGATCTTCTTGTCTCTGCTTCCAGAACTGGGATTACAGGTGCGCTTCACCATGTCAGGCTTTTTATGTGGATGTGAGGATCTGAACCCAGATCTTCATACTTGCAAGCAAGCACTTTATCCACTGAGTTAGCTTCCTAACCTTTGGATTCTTTCCTTGGAACAGAATAACCTGGAGAGCAGTTGAGTTTAATCTCTACTAAGTGTCTTGGTTCTTTTCCTGTTGCTATACAGAACCCTTAAGGCTAGCTTGTAAAGAACAGAAACTTACTTCTCACAGTGTGGAAGCTGAGGAGTCCATGATCATGACCTTGACATGTGGCGACATGATCCTTTTGACGTGATGACATCACATGGGAGCTGTCAGTGGGCCAGCTCACACCTATCTTCTCCTTTTATCAGTTGCATTTAAATTTATCATTATCATTTATTTCATTTTTAATTAATTTTATTTATTTATTTGAAAGTAGAGTGTGAGAATGGGAGAGAGAGAGAAAAAATGGTACACCAGGGCCTCTTACCACTGCAAATGAGCTCCGGGTACATGCACTCTTTTGTGCATTTAGCTTTACATGGATACTGGGAAATTGAACCCCGGCCATCAGACCTTGCAGACAAGCACGTTTAACTGCTGAGCCATCCCTTCAGTTCTGTCCTTATTATTTTTTTATATTTTGGGGGCTGGGAATGGAGGCCAAGGCCTTATGCTGTTTAAGAAAGTACCCTCCCATAACACTACATGATCAACCCTCCTTCTCTTTTTTAATACTTTTATTTATTTACATGGGGGGGGGAGATAAGAGAGAGGGAAGGAAAGAGAAAGAGAGAATGAGAACGCCAGAGCCTCTTGCCACTGCAAACCGACAAAAGATGCATGTAATGCATGTATCCCTTTGTGCATCTGGCTTAATGTGGGTATTGGGAAATCACATTTAGGATGTCAGGCTTTGCAAGTTAAGTGCCTTTAACTGCTGAGCCATCTCTCTAGCCCTTCTGCTCCTCCTCCTCCTCCTCCTCCTCCTCCTCCTCTTCTTCTTCTTCTTCTTCTTCTTCTTCTTCTTCTTCTTCTTCTTTTTCTTCTTCTCCTCCTCCTCTTCCTCCTCCTCCTCCTCCTCCTCCTCCTTCTCCTTCTTCTTCTTCTTGTGAGGTAGAGTCACACTCTTGCCCAGGCTGACCTGGAAATCACTCTCTAGTCCCAGACTGGCCAATCCTCTACCTCTGCCTCCCAAGTGCTGGGGTTAAAGGCGTGCACCACCATGCCTGGCTCCTCTTTCTCTTTTTATAAATCCAGGAATCCCATCATGGACCTATATTTCATTCTAGTTATCCCCCATCCATTCTACCTCCAAATACCATGGATATATGGACGTGAGGATTGGTTTTTAACCCATGAACTTTCAGAGAGCATATTCAAACCATAACATGTAGCTGGAGATATGCAATGGAGAATTTGCGATTTGAGAGTGAAAAGCTGGGGAAAAGTGGTATTCAAACCTTTAGCAGTTAAAAAAGTATGAAGCACCTGTGCTGTCAGTGTATCACAGTTGCTACAGTGCTTGCCTAGCAAGCAGGAAGCCCTGGGTTCAATCCCCAGCACCAAATACACCAGGAATCATGGTTTCCTCCTGTAATCTCGGCACTTGGGAGGTGGAGGCAGAAGGATCAGGAGTTCATGGTCATCTTTGGCTATATAATGAGTATGAGGCCAGCCTAAGCTACATGATAACCCTATCTCAAAAAACAGAATAGAATGAAATAAAACTGCAGAACTAAACACATCTGGAATAGGGCAAGACCCATGGGGGTATGGTTGAGACGGCTTGAGAAGGAACAGCCTTCCCTGCAGTTTCAAAGTCCCTATTCAGTGCTCATGTCCTCTTCACAACCTTGGCTTTCAGTCCATCGTCTCTCAGAAGATCCACTGTACAGTTGAGAAGGAATATGGGCTCCATGCAATCAGTCCAGGCAATGCCGGGCCTTCCCTATGTGGGACTCTTTCCTCCCGATGAGAAGAATGGATCATCCTCTGTGGTTCAGGCACCAGGGCCTTTCTCTGCCCAGGTCAGGCTTTATGCAAATGTCACATGTCACGTGCACTGTGAGGTTGCCAGTCTAGTCAGTTACCCAAGATATTTCAGAGCTGCCAGCTGGTTTCAGGTCATGGGAGCCTGAATAATGTATTGGAACAAATATTTGGAGAGATTTGCATTTCCTTTGGAAAGAAACTGAAGTGATGTTTCCTTGAGGATCTGCTGGTGAGAGATGTCAAAACTGGCATTACATGCTCTGCTCCAAGGACACCCTTCAGGAGGAAGAGCCCCACAGCAAAGACGGTGTGCCCACAGTTGACTCAGTTTCTCCAGAACTACTGGGGAACAGAAGGAGGTGCAAGTCACAGAGCTTCCCAGGCCACGAATGTACACAACTCCAAGGGCCACATCTCATAAGACTTCTGGGTGCAGAGCTTGGCTAGAGGGAACATTAGCTACTGAAGCTCTTAGAGACCAGCTTCCCTTGGTGGCCTCAGGACCATGGTCTGGCTCAAAACTTTAGTTTTCTGTTCCCTGCTCCCTAGTGTTGTGACTATAAACGAAAACTATGGTGATCTTCTGTGTTCAAAACTCACACACACCTGAGTCTTTGCTGTTCCCCTTCTGGAACTTTCTCTCCCTCTCTTTGCTTCATTCTCAGCCTGAAGCCATTCATTGTACATCTTCCCTAACGATTTAGTCAGACTGTATGCTGGTCACCCACTTGACATCCCCAGTGACAGGGTATCCCATCGCTTCTGAAACAAGCCACCATAACTAGAGTGGTTGGAACTTCTCTCAGTTCTGTGAGCAGAAGCCTGAGAAGTGTGTTTGTAATCAAGAGATCAGAAACCCTGTTGGAAGCTGTTTGTTTCCTGGGTTCTGTGCTCTGTAGGAGTCCCTCCAAAAGTCAGGTTGGGGATATATTCAGTTGGTTGAGTGCTTGCCTAGCGTGCATGAGGCCCTGGGTTCCATCGCCACCTCTGTATACACAGGGTGTGATGGTCTATACCTGTAACCTTAGCAAGTGAAGCAGATAGAGGTAGGAGGATAGGAACTTCAGGGATAGACTTGGCTACATAGTGAGTTCAAGGTCAGTCTAGGCTACATGACATCTTGTCTTAAAACAAAATCAAATATTGAAATCTTATGGGGTCTTTAAGTGGTGATTAAGTCATGAGGACTCTGGCAAATGGGATCAAGGGCCTTGCATATGAGGCCTCATTCAGCGGTCACCCCTGGCCCTTCTACCTTCTTCCATGTGAGGATGCTGTGCCCCGCCCCCTCAGAGGATGAAGCCATAACTTCCCATGTTCAAAGTGGACAGTAGCACATTCCAGACAATCAAGCTTGCTGGCCTCTTGACCTTGGACTACCCTGCATCCAGAATTGTGACAAAATGGTTTTTCATTTGTTTGTTTGTTTTTGTTTTTATAATCTACTCAGCCTTGGGTATTTTGTTACATCAGCAAAAACAGACTAAGAAAATAGGGTTGCTGTTCTGAACTCCGTGGCTTCAAACAACAGGCCAGAAGCTGGGAATCAAGGTATGGGCAGGGCCACCCTCTCTCTGACTGACCTACAGGAGGGTGCTTTCTTTTCTCTCCCAGCCTCTGGTGGCTTCAGGCATTCCGTGGTCTATGATTGCACCACTCCAGCCCACACACCCATCTTCATGTGACTGTCCCCATGGCTCTGTGTCTCCTCTGCTATCTCTTAGAAAGACACTGGTCTCTGGGTTTAGGGCCCATTTTTGGTAATCTAGGATGACCCAACTTTGAAATAACAAAGTTAATTATGTGTCTAAAGGCTTTTTGGTTTATAAAATCACACCCAAGAGTCCGACAGTTAAGATGTAGACATGTCTTTTGGGGTGGTTTTTCAACCTTTCCCATTTGTTTTGCTTGAGGTAACTACTGTCAAAAATGTCCCATTCAATGCCTTCCAAGTGTCTTACCAAGAGGCCTCCTCATATTCCATTTTTTTTTTGCCATATGTATGGTATGTGTATGTGAGTTCGTACATCGCAGGTGCATTTGTGTGTGCATGAAGGCCAGAGGTTGATATTGTATGTGTTTCTCACTCTCCATCTTAGTTTCTTGAGACAGTGTCTCTCACTGAACTCAGAGCCCACCAATTCAGCTCAACAAGCTACCCAGGTGTCATGGTTTGATCCAGGTGTCCCCCACAAACAATTGAATGTGTTCTGATGGATCGATCCTCAGCTGATGGCAGTTTGGGTTTTACAACCTCGATGAAGCTGTGTTGTTGGGGGTAGGCTTATGGGGTTAAAAGACAGCTCCCCCTTGCCAGTATTTGGCACACCTTCCTGCCGCTGTTTGCAGTGCTGTGGCAGAGGTGATGTCCAGCCCTCTGCTCATGCCATCGTTTTCCCTGCCAGAATGGAGTCTCCCCTCAAGTCCATAAGCCTAATAAACCCATTCCTCCACAAGCCGCCTTTGCTTGGGTTCTTTCTGTGCAGCAACAAGAAAGCTGACTGCAACACCAGGGGTTTTCCTGTCTCTGCCTCCTCACCCTTGCAATTACATGTGTGCACCACCACGCCCAGCTTTTTACATGGATCCTGGGGATCCATTCAGATCTGAATGCTTGTGCAGCAAGCGCTTCACCCCTGAGCCATCTCCTCGGCCCCAAACACGTTCCTTTTAATGTGAGAAGGACTGGAAATAACTTCAGAGCAGAAGCATTGTGTCCTCAGAAACATAACATAGAATTGTGTCCACTCATTGGAAAAGGCTAAGACAGTGATAGAGAACCAGGTGAGTCATGTCCGAGGCTAACTTGATGGAGCTGCACGGGGTGTGCGTGCTCTGCAGTGGTTTGCACTGAAGGGTTTGATGCAGGCTGATTCTTCTCAGATGGTCAGCCCATTGCTTATTTAAAAGGCATCCAGTACTTGAATGCATTGAGGTTTGGAGGTGAGGAAGGAAACCTTCTCCAAGCTCAGCTGTCCAGATTTCTATTTTAATTCTGATAAGCCCAGGACAATAAGTTCCCAAAGACCTTGAGGCTTATCATTGACTCTGTCCTAATCACCATCCGCTGGCTCTGTGCATTGTTCTCCTATCTGGAGGACGTGCCTTTGGCCTCACAGTTCCAGCACACACACACCAGGCACACCAGTGCCATGACGGTCCTATACCCAGCTGTGACTTCACCCCAGTGCCCTCTCTGATGACAAACAGATAACAACCTAATCCCAGGACTGCTGGGATTGGCACTGCCATAGCTTGGAGTACCTGCCAGCACTGGCCACAGAGCCAGATGGGGACATCTGACACTCATGGGCTGTCCCAGGGAGACATGACTGTAAGCCCCCTGGAGTGTGGATATGTCCTTCTCTGGGGCCATGGTGAGGGTATCCCTATCTGGAGAAATCACAGATACTATTAGTAACACTCCCATGCCAATGCAATGAGGCCCTGGCCTCTCTGGTCACCTCCCTGCTGGCACACCTCCCTCTCACCTGTGACGTGTGCCTAGCCAGATCAAGTCCAGTTGCGTACCTCCTCTACATAGGCTACCCTCTTGCTCACGGTCAAAGCCAGAGCTCTCCTAGGGGCCACTGGCCCCCCACTGGTCTGAGCTCACCTCTTATTGTCTGTCTTCATTTGCTGAACTGGCTCTACCTCTCCTCAGGCCCTTGTCTCCCCTCCATCCTGGGAAGACCATGTCCTCCAAGAAGCTATAGAAGTCCCTGATCACAGTTGTCCCTGCCACTCCGAAGGTGGCCCTTCCTTCACTCCCAGCCACATCCCACGGTCCTTGTCATGAAACATGGCTTTCTACCTGTTTCTTCTTTCCTCTGGTGGAGTGGCAGCTCCCAGGGAACAGAGATCTTTCTTTTCTTTCTCTTTCCTTCCTTCTTTCCTTCCTTCCTTCCTTCCTTCCTTCCTTCCTTCCTTCCTTCCTTCCTTCCTTCCTTCCTTCCTTCCTTCCTTCCTTCCTTCCTTCTTTCCTTCCTTTCCTTTCCTTCTTTCTTTCTCTCTCTCCCTTCTTTCCTTCCTTCCTTTCCTTTTCTTCCTTCTTTCTTATTTCTTTCTTTCTTTTTCTTTCCTGTGTGTGCACATGCCACAGAGCATGTGTGGAGGTCAGAGGACAACCTTAGGGTGTCAGTCCTCGTCTTCCAGTCTTCCAGGTTGCTTGAGACGGGGTCTCTTATTTGCTGCTGTAGACACCAGACTAGATGGTCCATATCATGGTTTGATCCAGGTGTCTCCCACAAACAAATGAATGTGTTCTGATTTATAGATCCTCAGCTGATGGCAGTTTGGGTTTTACAACCTCTATGAAGCTGTGTTGTTGGGGGCGGGCTTATGGGGTTATAAACCAGCTTACCCTTGCCAGTATTTGGCACACCTTCCTGCCGCTGTTTACTGTGCAGATGTATGTCCACCTCTCTGTTCATGCCATCGTTTTCCCTGCCAGGATAGAGTCTCCCCTAGAGTCCGTAAGCCTAATAAACCCATTCCACCACAAGCCGCTTTTGCTTGGGTTCTTTCTGCGCAGCAACAGAGAGAGCTGACTACAACAGTCCATGAGCCTCAGGACTCTCCTGGCTTCCTGCTATTGCAGTGGGCATGCTTGGGATTACAGGCACGTGCACTACTGTGTCTGGCTTCATGTGGATTGTGGGGATGCAAACTCCAGTCACCAAGCTTGTGCAAC
Source organism: Zapus hudsonius (assembly GCA_004024765.1). NCBI lineage: Eukaryota > Metazoa > Chordata > Mammalia > Rodentia > Dipodidae > Zapus > Zapus hudsonius. Next base: position 25,389 of record PVHP010009087.1, read on the forward strand.
AAGCACTTTTAACCACTGAGACAGCTCAGTGTTTTTTGCTTCAAGTTCTCCTAAGCTTACTATGGTGCTGGACACTGGGAAGCACTTAGCTGAATGAATGAATGAATTCCTGAAAAATAAAGAACAGCATTTTCTAGGTATCCCATCACCCCATCTCTTCAGCAATGGCTTTTTCGTTTCTGTCTTCAATGAGTCATCTGCTCAGGGGCCTCACATTGCTTCCTCCCTCCTCCACCCACAGATTAAAAAAAAAAAAGAAAGACTGGATGGTTTAAATCACTGTAGGATGTGTGCTTTGTGAGGCCTCGCTGTGCCATTGACCATGTAATTTTCCATGCAGTACATTTCCATCAAGAAAAAGGAAGAAGCCGGCGACACTAGAGACCGGTGTCTTAGTGGGGAAAACCCCGGATGCTGGTACACAAAGCTATCTGCAGGCTGCTGCCAAGATCCCGGCAACCCGGAGGCCAGGTGCGCAGGCTCAGTGCTGATTATAAGGCCAGCCTGTGGTCACCAGACAGCCTGAGCTGTCCTGTCACCCTTTGGCAGCTTTACTCCCGGGGTGAAGCCACAGCCCTCTTCAATTCATTCCTGGAGGGCAGCTGTCTCTGTCCATCTTTCTAAAGGCTGCTGTAACAGGTTGGCCTTCTCTCTTCGTCAAGCAGGCTGGGCTCTGGTGAGTCAGGTGCTTCGGTCCAGCAATGATCACAGCACTGGGCTTGTTGGTTCTTCCTTCCTTTGTCTATAAGAGAGTGCTCACCTGGCATGCTGATTTTCAGAGTGGAGAATGATCTAGGTTTAACTGTGGGTTCACTCTGCTCCTCTGGTACTTATGGATGGGTTCAATTTGAGCCAGCTCATGAAACTGACAATATTCAAGCCAGACAACCATTGCTTAGGGTTCAACCTAAGAGCATTTTATAGTGAACAGAAGAGTTACAGATTTCAAAACCAAAAAACCCAAATTCACATCCCCCTCCTGCTGACTGGCTGGGTAACCCTGGGCATGTTCTTAGCTCCTCTTATCCTCTGTGTTCTCATCTGTATAATGGATCGATGACTGGCCATGCTGGGAATGACTCAATAACCTATGCAGACAATAAACTACGCAGAACACAAAGCAGGAGAAACAGGTGGAAGCCTTGTGAGCTACTGCTGGGCATTGTTTCTGGTTCCATCTTATTTAGACTTGGAGGGGGGAACGGAAGGACTGGCTGTTCCTTGTTGGTAGACGTTGCTTGAATATTGCCAAGCAGAGAACTCAGGGCCAAGTCAAGTTCATCCACCATCTCCCATGATGCTCCTCTTTGGGTGGTTTTGTCCAGTTCTGCAGCCAAAGGGACACTTGGAGGGTCCATAGTGAGGGTGACTTTCCTCTTTCTCCAGCAAAGATGGTGCCAGAGCAAACACTTTGCATTTTGTTTTTCGAGGTAGGGTCTCACTCTAGCCCAGGCTGACTTGGAACTCACTCTGTAGTCCTAGGCTGGCCTCGAACTCACATCAATCCTCCCACCTCTGCCTCCGAGTGCTGGGATTAAAGATGTGCACCACCATGCCTGGCAACATTGTAGCCCAAGATGCCTCAAACTTGCAATCTTTCTGCCTCAGTCTAGGCACTCAGATTCCTGTTATGCACGGCTCTGTCTGCCTTATTGTTGATTTTGGGGGAAATAGAACACTATAAAATTGACCATCTTTGTCATCATTAAGCACACAGATCCGTTTAAGTTCCTCCCGCCAGGATGCAGCCACCTCTATTCCTTATCCTCCACAGAACTCTGTAACAAAACCAAAACTGTCTCCATTCACCACGTCCTTAGGGTCCCTTCTCCCAGCCTCTGGAGACCACCCTTCTCATCTCTGTCTCGGTGAAGTTGAATTTTCTAGATACCTCATGTTAGTGGCACTTGTCCATCTGTGACTGGCTTCTTTTTTTGCTCAGTATAACGTCCTTGATTTTCATCTGTCTTGTGGCACGTATAGGAATATTCTTTTTTTAACGGGATGCAGTTCTTTGTATAATTTGCTTATCCGCTCACCCATCGGTGCCCGCTGGGCTGACCTCTACTCTTTGGCTGTTGTAAGCAGACACTTAAATTTTTTTTTTTTTGAAAGAGGGCCCCACTGTGTATCCCAGGTTGACCTGGAACTCACTGTGTAGTTCAGGCTTCCTTTACACTTACAGCAGTACCCCAGCTTTTGCTCCTTGAGTGCTAGGGTTCCAGGATTGAACCACCACCCCAAACTACATTTAAAAAAAATAATAGTCTGGGTTGATCGTCACCCCTATGTACAGGCAGAAAAAACAGGGGCCAAGAGGTCGAAACTCGTCTATACAAGCAGAGGAGGAGGTCCCAAACACAGAACCAGGTGCTTATTCTTTTCATTTCTTTCTTGATTCCCGTAAAAGGATGCTTCTTAAGTATTAAGATAAACAGTGGCTGTTTACCCAGCAAGTGGCTTAGTATTTTTCCTCCCATCATGCACTGCTGGGGAGCTGCTGGCTGGTAGGAAATTGGATCCGTGCAGGTGTCCTTCTCTGCTGGAGTCTACGTACACAGCACCTGCAGGCACCTTGTGTGTTCACTGGTGGCAGGACTTGCTCAGTAGGCACAGAGGTCACACTGCCCTGGGCCTTCGTGCCTCTCCAGGGCCCTGCCACCGTGAGGCATGGATAAAGGATAGGGAAGGTGCCATGGCAAGACAGGGCACTGCCACAGATTGTGTGGCTTTTGAGTAATTCTTCTGAAAGGGGCATTTCTGTTGATTCCTTCTCCGAGTGAGGTGGGGAAAACAGGCTGGGGGGGTTCCTCGCCTGAGCCCACCACTGTCCACATGGAAGTTGACACCCATGACTTACTCTACCCAAGCCTTAGTCTTCGTGCTTTTCTCATTCTTGGACAAGGATGCAGTGTCTGTCTTCTTGAGATCTTTGTGGATTTCAAATTGGTGAGGAATGCTGAGCCCCAGGATAGGCCCACCACCACCACTGCACCCAAAAGCTTCCCGCCTGCCCTTCCACTGTCCTGAGCAGCCTATGATTCTTATTTGCTCCTGTGTTAGCATGTATGTTTTGAACAAAATTCTCTCCTGTTTATGGTGCTGGGGATAGAACCCAGGGCTGTGGGCATGCCAGGCAAGCTCTCTGCCACTGAACCATTCCTTCAGCCCAAAAGTCATCTATTTTTGTCATTAAAAGAACAGATGCTTTTTAAAAAAATATTCACACAGTGCAGAAGAGACTGTCTCTGCATGGCCTAGTGTGCACTTTCATTATTTGATATGAAAAGAACATTATTTGTTCCAAAGTTTTAAGGTTGAAAGACATTGATATTTCCCTTAAACCCATCAATGTGAAAAAGTGGAAAAACAGCAACTTATTAAATTCTTTTGGTAAAATAACCCAACTCCCAGCATTCTTGAGATGAGATGACCGATCCTTTCTTTGATAAATCTGAAGAAAATACAGTTGAGGAATGGAACCCACTGGAATGGACTGAAAAATTATAACTTTTACTGGCATCTTTGTGAAGACCCTAAAATACCTCCTTAGTAACAGTTTCTACACCAGAGCAGGAGCTATGGTTGGGTAGTGAAGGGGGTCTGCTAGCAAACACAGACTCACTTGGCCAAAGTCACCTTCCCAGTTTACTTTCTATTCAGAGGTGGGCAGAAAGACATCACTTCCCTCCAAGGCTTGCTCTAGGGCCCAAGACCCAGTCCACACTCTCTATGGCAAGATAGCAGTGACAAGGCTCGTTACATCTCGACATATTCATGGTGATGTCACCACTGAGAACCTCACCAACAGGTGACATAGGCACCATTTAGAGGTTACAGGAACCTGGGTGGCCTGCTTCCAGTGCTGTAGAATGACAAAGCACATAGTCATCATGTGTGGCAACTGTGGCATTAGTTATATGGGCTGGAGCAATGCCATCTGGTCACCCAGCTGGCTCTGCAGCTTTGAGTTTCTAAGCTCCTGTCCTCACAGACCTTACAGCCGGGGAGAGATCGTAAGAGAGCCATGAGCTGTACTTGGTGTGACTTAGATTATAAGCCCATGTGGGCTTAGGAGGAGACTATTACAGGACTGGTAGTTGGAGGAAGGACAGACAAAGACCTAGAGTGTGGACAGAGAAGGCTTTAGCAGAAGGCAGATGGCGGGTGAGCTACAAATGTGGGAAGGTCTGGAGAACAGAGAAGCATCAGGGCATCATCAGAGAGAGAACCTGTGATCTCAGAAGGTCGTGGCTGTGGGTAAACTAGGCAAGAAACCCAGTGATCCAATTTCTAGAACAGCTTAGCAGTGAGCTGCCTGTAGGAGCCTGGGCAAGTCACCTGTTGTTTTGTGGCCTGATTATTCATCTATAAAATTGGTATGTCTCAGTATATATCCCCCCAAAGAATTGGAAACAAAGACCTGAATACTTATAAACCAATATTCATAAATCCACAATAGCTAATAAAACTCACCCACCATGACTCAGAGGGAACTGAACAGAAGAGGGGCGGAAAGATTGTAAGAGCCATGGTGGGAGAGAATATCCAGAGACATGGCCTCCCTCAGCAACAACGCACAAGGGAGGGCAAACTGGCTGCCTCCTGTACTATCCATAACCTCCTTCCCTACCCCATGGATTGATCCAGTGTGCCCACTGAGGAGGATATCCAGTGGATTGGGGACAGGGAGGAGGGAAATGGGAATACCAACACAATATTTGCTCATACAATGTATCTAACTTTAGACAATAAAGATTTTTTAAAAAAACATGGAATATTTAAACATTCATCCATGGACAAATAAACAGAAATATGTTATGTGAAATGGGATTTAATCACAAGCCACATGGTGACATTTTGTTTAACTGTTCACAGCATAAAGGACATTGGTCAAACATGATTAGATGAAGCCTGAAAAAATTTATATTGCCTTGTAATGTGCTCATCTCCATTTGTCGGTTGCTTACAGCAATGAGTACCTGGCTGCATCCCCTCACCTAGACCTGCTGCATGGTCTGGGTGAGGGGACACAGCCATGCCAAACATCCTAGGTGTATAGTGGGTCCTATAGGTTGTACAAGTACACTCTGTTCATGATTGTAAGATCAAAGTGTCTAGGATGCACTTCTCAGGATGTACTCATGATACAGGGCTGTGTAAGGCATATAATCTTATTCATCCTTTAAAGGAATAAAGTTATGACACAGGCTGCCTTCAGACAAATGTTGACAGCATGTGCACGATGAAGAGTAAAGGATTAATTAAATTAATTAAAAGAGTAAAAGATATTAATTGGCTGTAGAAGGAATAAAGGTGTTATACTTTCTCATAGCTGAATCTTAAAATGGAATACTAAATAAGAGAAAAAACTAAAGGTAGCACAGCAGGCGTGGGGTGGCTTGGGTTAGGGACCTCCATCAACTCATGTTTTGAATGCCTGGTTCCCAGCTGATGGCACTTTGGGAGGTGGAGCCTTGCTGGAGGAGGTGTGTCACTGTTGCTGTTTTCCACCTGCTGTTGGCAGGAGGTGATGTCCAGCCTCTGCTCATGCCATGCTGCTCCCTGCCATCATGAAGTTTCCCCTCTAAACTGTGAGTCAGAAAAACCCTTTCCTCCCATTAGCCGCTTCTAGTTGGGTGTTTGTCTCAGCAACGAGAAAGTAACTGCAACATGGTGGTTCCATTTGTCTGAAACATCCAGTACCTTTATATCTGTATAGACAGCAAATTGGTGGATGAGTGTGGGCTTCTGGGGGTGAAGAAGACATTTGGGGACTAGATGAAGGCTTACTACATTGTGAAAGGACTTAGTGTGATTGAGTTGCTCACTATGTGAACTTGACAACAATGGTGAATTGTAGAGAGTTTGGACATTTCCAGCTTTCCTCTGAATCCTGAGCAATTCCAATGGAGAGGCCCTCAGATGGGGGAGGGGTCTTACCTCCCCCTGGGTTTATCTCCTCATGGATGACCATGGCTCTGCTGTAATTATACACCATGAAGAAGGGCTTCAGAAGGTGAAAGGTGAGCTTGTTTTTCCCATGTCTTCCAAATGGGAGATTCTGTCACTTCTTTGGGAACTGGCCAGGGGTCATTAATTTTAGTGGCACCTGAATTTCCTTGAGCTGTGGCTCTTCTGAATTCCAGTGCTCTTAGCCTCACTGGCAGGGAAGTGGAAAGAGTCCTTTCTGGACAGAGGTGTTTCTGGGGCTTAGGTTACAATGGGAAGGCTGAAGAAGGGAAACTTGGGAGCTAACAGATGCGGTCATTGTCCCTCACCCTCTCCACAGCCCCAACCTGCTCATGAATCTCCATTGTGGAGATCCCCAGGTGCAGCTCACAGCCACTGATGCATGGGAAGTGCTTCTGTAGCCAGGACAATGAAGGTCAGAAGTCAGCCACCTGCCTGTGTTCCCCTGCTGAACTCCCTGAGCTGCTACCTCCTCATGGTAAAAAGAGGTGAAAAAGTGCATCAGCCAACCTCGAAGAATTTGGTTGGATTTATTGATAAGTGTTTGTGATGATTTATGTTGACTGTCAATATTACTGGACCTAGAAATACTTGTGAGGGATAAGGCAGATAATTGAGGTGGGCTGGGGTTGTAGGCTGTGTTAAAAGGAGAGAAATGAGCCAGGTGTGTTGGCATGTGCCTTTAATCTTAGCACTTGGGCAGCAGAGGTAGGAGGGTGCTGTGAGTTCTGAGTTTGAGGCCAGCCTGGGTCTACAGAGTGAGTCTGCTGCACAGAGTGCATGAGGTCAGACTGAGCTAGAATGAGACCCTACCTTGGGGGAAAAAAAGAAAGAAAAAGAAAGAGAGCTGGCTGTGTAGCAGCCTTCATCCCTCTCTGCTTCCTCACTGTGGACTGAATGTGAGCAGCTGCCTCGAGTTCCTGCCGCCATGTCTTCCCTGCCTTCCCTGCTATGATGGACTGGAATCTGGAACTGTAAGTGGAAATAAACTCTTCTTCCATTAAGCTGATTTTTGTCAGGTGTTTAGTCCCAGCAGCAAGAAGGTAACTAATAGAATGCTGGAATTGTACCGTTCTTGGCACAGACAGTGATTCGTGGGAACCTGTTGACTTCAGTCTAACACCCATGACACCGTCTCAGGGAGTCCTGTCATCTCCGGGAGTCAGCCTGGTGCACATTCAACAATTTCTACTTTACTCACATTCCGAGTTGAAATTCAATGAAAAAATATTCATTTATTTGCAAGGAAAGAGAGAGAGAAAGAGGAAGAGAGAGAGAGGATGGGTATACCAGGGCCTTTTGTCACTGCACTTGAACTCCAGATTATTCATGCAGCACTTTGTGTATCTGGCTTTATGTGGGTGCTGGGGAATCAAACCCAGGCTATCAGGCTTTGCAAGCAAGTACCTTTAACCACTGAGCCATCTCTCCAACAAAATCCAACTGTTGAGCCCAACGTTCATCCGGGTTTTTCTTAAACAAAACCCAGAGATCAAAGCATACAGGCACAGTCTCATAAAGCATACAGGCACTGACTGAGTTGGTGTTTCTGGACAGTCTTTAAAGAATACTTTTGCAGGCACGTGTAGACAGCATTGACCAGTCATGGCCCCTAGCTGTTCCCCCTAAACCAGGAAGAGACGAGGCATATTACACAATGTCCCTATTGCTTGGCTGTCATAAAAATGACTCTTTCTGGGATGAATGTGTACTTACACTTTCATCTGCTATTTGACCAAATGATAACAGTGGCAATTAAGTTTTCACAGGGTATATTTACATAAGCTTCTTTTTGAAACACCAATGCCAATATATACAACGGATAGTCTGTGTATCCACTACTCCAGGGTGGGGTCTAGGTCACTTTTACAGTAAACTTATACATGCTTGCTTTGCCTAGTCTTTTTTAATCTGCGATGAAGTTTTTCATTAACTAAGGATTTTATTTTGGTTGATCCATTTCTGTTGTTATTTGAATCAGAAATGGAACTGTGTCAGGCCCAGCATCTCCTTAATACCAGCAGAAAAGCTGAGATTCTTGTTAGCCCTGGGACTGTAATTGAAGACTTGCAAGCGAACCAACCAAGTGTGTCCTCTGAGTCACACTGCATTTCTGGGGCATGAGTGGGGCTGATCAGAAAGCACTGATAATATTTCATCATAATGGGAAAGGTTTTTTTTTCCTTCCATTATCTCTAAGCTTTGATCATTTTCACTTTTAAAGTTTTTTTTTGCTGCAACTTGTGTTGTTCCATATTTAGCAAATTTTCATAACAAATACAAGACTCTTCTGATGTTTGAAAAAAAATCATTTCACTGTGTATGGAACTAAGGACAGTTTCTGGTACTTGGAAAGTTATCAATGAATGCTCCTGATTAATAATATATAGTTAAAATAAAAGATCAACTTCACACATCTGACAACAGTTACTGGCACTGTTTTCAATCTGTGAATGCCTCTTCTTGAACCTATAGAGTATTGGAGACTTTGAATTAGGCTTTGCCAAGGAGTCAAAATTAAAAAAAAAAACCACTTGAGAACTTCAGGGATTTTACAATTTGCATGTTTTCTCTGTAGCAATGAGTAGGAAATGAACCATACATTCTAAACTTTGTCAGTGAGGACTCAGTAAACCTTGGAGCTCAGCCAAGCCTGGCATGGAAGCTCAGGTGAGGAGGCCTTCTCCTGTCAATGAGCCCAGAGATATCTTGAGATTGAGTTTGAAGTGAAGTCTGTATTTGGATCTGTGCTTTGCATTCACGCTGAGGAAGTGCCAGTGCCAGGCTAGAGGCAGCTCACACGATTCAAGAGATTAAATAAAATCTTTTTTATTCAAGACTGTTTAAGCCATAGATACCAGGGCTTTGTGGAAACAATGAATTCCAGATAGCTACTGTCAAAACAGTCTGGAGTCCTTCAGATAGGTGACAGAGAGGGAGCTCTGACTGTCTGAAGAAGAAATAAAAGCATGGGGCTAAGAGAAGAGGGAGGACGAGAGAGAAGAGAAGAGGGGCTTGGTGGGAGAGGAGGGAGAAAGAGAAAGGAAGAAGGAACAGAGGAGGGGAGAGGCGAGAAGGGAAGAACAGAAGGAAGGAAGGAAGGAAAGAAGGACAAAAGGAAGGAAGGAAGGAAGGAAGGAAGGAAGAAAGGAAAGAAAGAAGGAAGGAAGGGATGAAGGAAGAAAGGGGCTCAGACCCAGCAGGACTCAGGATCTTGCCACTTGACCTCATTGTTAGAAGATGTATTCCTTGCTTTTCTCATTGCCATGACAAAATATCTGATCAAAGTAACTTAAGGAAGGTTGATTTTGGTTCACAGTTTGAAGGAAGGGGAAGCCATGGTGGCAGGAGTGCATGAGGTGGCTGGCCGCATTGCAGCCACAGTCAGGAAGCAGAGATCACTCTCACTCACGGAATGGTACTCCCCACATTCAGTAGGGGACCCTAGCTCATGGAATGATACTCTCCACATTCAGGGTAGATCTTCCCTCCTTAGTTAAACTCTTCTGGAAACACCCTCAAAGACACACCCAGAGGTACGCCTCTTGAGTAACTCTAAATTCAAAAAAGATTAACCATTACAGGTGGATTTTCTCTACGTAGCTGCAGGGTGGTTCTTGGTGGCATCTATGGGATCTCTATATAAGAGAGACTTCCTATCACATGATCTATTTCAGTTCCCTAGAAGAACTGCTGGCCCAGGCAGTGTCTGGGGGTGGGGTTCTCTCTGGGTGGCCTCCCACTCCTAAGGCAGGTGGAGAAGGTTCTGGGATGAACAGCACCACTGAGCAGACAGATAGAGAAGGGGCGAAGGCTGGCGCAGCCCAGTAGACGAAAGACTGGAAGAGCTCTATGTGATCTGTGGTGAAACGGCCAACTGGGCTACCATACTACTCTCCGCTGCTATGAGATCTTGAGATGTTGCTTAACCCTTTGTGCCCTGCCTTCCTTGCCTGTCATGAAGGTACCTGCCTCACAGGACAAAATTTGGAAGCCCTTGGACTGGTGCCTCGCACGTAGTAGTAATGATGTTTCATTGAATTCCCCCTGGCAGCTATTGTCTCTAGTGACAAACTCCTTAAACTGTGGCTTACAACACCAGAAGGGATTGTATAACTAAATGGGTGATGGGTCATAGAAAATTTGGCAACCATAAAAGTTTCCTGAATGTGAAATGACCAAAAACTGATTCAAAATGGAACACGGAATGAATGAATCCAAGGTGTTTCTGGCAGCGTTCACCCAGGCTGTATCGTGAGACTTCACTGCAACCTTGGTCCTGAACACACAACGTGTTAAACGCTTCACTATCATCACCAATGACGTGGAGGTTATGAAATTCAGTGTTGTCCACTTACATCCAAAGTTTTCTGCTCTTCTAGGAACATATTGGCTGAAGTGTGGCAAACAAAGGCTTTCACTGTTTTCCTACCATTATTCCTCAGCATGCAATTATCAAATTAAATTGGGCTGGGCAAACACGATTATCTATTTTACTAGTATGTAAACTTACTTTCATTTTTTAAAAATTGGAAAAATTATATATATATATATATATATATATATATATATCCTAGAGTTGTTTTAAAATAAATTTCATTATCAGTAAACACTTGAAATGTGTTTTCTGTACTTATATACTCAGTATCATGTAAAAATTTCTCAGCCATAAAGGGATCACAAGTGGAAAAAGTTTGAAGGTCCCTGGTCTAACCCATATGTTTTAAATATGAAGCTATTTTTACAGTGGGAGAAAGAGTGAGAATCTACTTATTAACTCATTTATTCATTTACCCAATATTTGTTGAGCATCAGTAGATGTCTGTGCAGCACAGGGAACGTGGACACAGTGATAACCTCTCTGGATTCTGGAGACGAACAAGATGAGGAGAGGACAATGACCAACAGTGTGGGTATCACCTGTATCCCACCTCGCCAGGGCTCTCTGCATAAGCGTGTCTCCAAAATGTTCACGACATTTTGTCTGCGTCTCCTCCCCAGTTTCCTACCTCTTCATGGGAAATCCTGGGTCCCTTTGTCTCCAAACACCACCTCTGCCCAAAAATTGAGGAAGGACCCCCTCTCCTCTATTTTGTGGTTTCACAAGGTGAGGGGCTTCAATAAACACTGTAGTAAATAGTTGGTACTGCATTTTGGGCAGTGACTCTTGATGGGGAGGGCTATGTGTGGATTTTGCTCCCTAGGAGACATTTGGCAGTATATAAAGATAATTTATAGTTGTTAAAACCGTGGAGTGGGACAGTGTGCAGGGGTCTCAAAGCACTCCTTACTGGGGGTCTGCAAACTTGCACCAAACAGGGTTCTTTGCTGGCCTGCTGCGTGGATGTCTCTGATGGTCATCACAGTCCTGGCGGGCTCCTTCCTCTCTTGTCCTTCTCCCAGGGTGTCCGGGCTACAACAGAGGACTCAATGAAGTGTAGAGCTCATCAGCATGTCTGGGTCACCGAGGGACCTGGGAGGACTGGGAGGATAGCAGGAGAGAGAGAGTTTCCCAACTCTAAGAGGACTCAGGAGCTCTGTCATTCTAATACTCTTCCGGGAGTTCCATCCACTCTCTGCCTCATCTCTCCCATGACTGTAGTTACCAGATGTAGCAGGCCTGCAGTGAGGCTCTCTGTCCATTGGCTATTGAGACACTCCTGGCCAGGTGCTGCCCTCCTGTGCACCTGGCCTGCAGGGGTGCTGGGCACCTGCCCATGGCCCTCCCCATTGCAGTTCCTCTGCCCTTCACCACTCCCTTCCTGCCCTGGAGACAGGACTCCCAGTGCAACCTTTAGGTCCCAGTCCTTCCTCCCACAGGGAAGAGGAAATGTCCCAGAAAATGCAAGGAAGGTTCTTCCTTCTACAGACTCAAGTAGGTAGAAGAACTGAGACTTAAATGAAAGACTTTAAATTCCAGGGTTTCTCTCTCTCTCTCTCTCTCTCTCTCTCTCTCTCTCTCTTTCTCATTCCTTGTTCATAACCATCTGGGTAATATAGTGAGAAATACAGAAACTTTTGACCAATATAGAATGATCACATTTTATTATTTATTTTAATATTTTTTAATTTTTAATATATATTTTATATTTTATATTTTTTATTTATTTTTTTATTTTTTCTGCCTCTTTTCTATGATAGGGTCATGCCCTAGCCAGGTTGATCTGGAATTCACTGTGTAGTCTCAGGGTGGCCTTGAACTTAAGGTGATACTCCTACCTCTGCCTCCTGAGTGCTGGGATTAAAGGCATATGCCATCATGCCTGGCTTGACTTAATTCTTTTTAAAAGGAGAATAACGTCTAGTTTTTGGGTAATGACGGTAAAATAAAATGTTATGATTAAGGGCTGGATCATGGTCATTTAAAGTAAGTTTTGTAACAGAGCCAATTGGAGTTGCTAAAATTACCTGCGGTGTTCTGCTTGAGTGGTTAACAGTTCCAAACACCAAGTTACTGGGCAGGAGAACAGGGAGACTGAGGCCTACACAGCAAAGCTTCTTAAGAGTCATGCGCTCACCCAGAAGAAGCGGTGGAAAAGCAGCCTGAGGGATGGAAAGGCTTCTCCGTTCTGGGGGACAGAGTCCCAGAGGCTCCCAGAGCTGAGGGCTGGGGGTGGCTGGAGGCCATGGAGGCCTCAGGCTGAGGCAATTAGGAAGCAAGGGTGGGTGTTGCTTGTCCCCTGCCTAGCTCATAAGATGCATTGCTAGGTCCTCCAGAAATAATGGAAATTACCCACTTAATCAAAATAATGGGAATTACCCACTTAATCCTTGGCACACAGCGCTGATAATGTACCAATTAATGACTAATTAGAAAGATTTTTCCAGAACATTAGATTCTGGGAGGAAGTCTTCTTTGAGAACCATCCCTTTCATGTTTTCTTTTTTCTTCCTGAGGCTTGAAGGCCAGCAGACTCCCAGCCAGTCTGGGTTTGTTTGCAATGACTGCAGGGCTGTTTCTTTCCCTCACTCTAAAGCATAGCTCTCCCAAAGCCAGAGTGAATACAGTGCTAGCTCTGGCCACCCACCACGGGAGGAGCCTACATGGATTCAGAATTCAGAACTCTGAAATGTGGGTGAGAGCCAGTGAGCCAGGAAGGAAAGGAGGGGATGGACAGACAGCAAGAGGAGAATGGCCCTGCCTTGTTTTCATTGATCTTTCTGCAGTAGCGACAATGGGGTCACCCCCACTTCCCACTGCAGGAGCACAGCTGGAAGGGACCAGGCCCCTGCTTGCAGTAGTGCAAAGCAAATCCTTGTCCTCGTGGGTTTGGTTGCTTAAGGTCATAGGTCAGCATCCACAACACCACTGATGCTTCGGAAGGATCACGCTTTGTGTAGGGGTGGGGGTGGGGCTGTTTTGGGCATTGCAGACAAAATTTGCATCATCCTTTATCCTTATACAGTAGGTGCTAGCCACATCTCAGGGTGGTGTCCATCAAAGATGTCACAGACATTGCCCACTGTCTCCAGGGACAGGGAAGAATGACATCACCAGTTGAGAATCATTGATTTAATAGAATAGTGTTAAGTGTACATATGCCAAATTCTCGAGAGAAATCAAATAGGGGTGAGTGGAGAGAGTGCCGACAGAGCCATGGCTGGTCTCACTGAAAAGTGATGTGTGAATAAAGTCCCAGAGGAGACCCGGGAAGAGCTGTGGCAAAAGTGGTCCAGGTGTGTGTGTGTGTGTGTGTGTGTGTGTGTGTGTGTGTGGAGCAGGTGCAAGGTGTTAAAACACAGATGCTATCCACTGATGGGATGTTGCCACACCCACCTGCAGCAGTGTCTCTCTCTGTCACCCCCTCCAAGCTGGTATGAATACAACATCCCCTGCCCACTGCTGTCTGGGCCCTAGCAAGGAAACCAGGGCCAGCTCCTTGGTGCCAGGCCCCCAATGCCACCTGGATTCTGGCCATAGATCCTCTCTAGTGCCTTTCTGACTTCCCTACCCCATCCTAGCATCCTCTCCTCCAAAAACTTGTAAGAAGGGACATGTCCCTTTGTTCCTTGGAATCAAAGTCTTTTCTTTGGCTTGGGGACCCTAATGTGCTCTTCCATGGCTTACTTACCCAACTTTATAGACTCTCCCCAAAGCAATCCATCCGAAAACCTCTCAACTGAACCTGCACCAGATGTTTCTTCTAAAATCTTTCACAGGGGCCTTGAGAACGGGGTGTTCCAGCAAAGCAAGAAATCCATTCTGCTGGAAAAGTGAGAAGGAGTGGAGAATCGATGAGAAAAGAAAGACAGAGCTTGACAGGCTGTGCTGGACCTGGGTGTGCTGGGACCACAGGACAAGGCAGGGGGACAGCAGAGGGACAGATTCCCTCACCACTACCCACACTGCCCATCAGGCCTGCAGCTCAGCCAGCCAGAGGGACTCAGCAGGTACTCCGCTTTGAGCTCCAGGAGCTGAAATCATGGTGGTGCTGGCCAGCTGGGCTCCTCCCAGGAGGACATGGGACAATTCACTTCTAAGCACTCCTAGTCATTCGATTACAGTTCCCTGGGGTTATGGGACTGAGGACCCGAGTCCTTGCCATCTGTCTGCTGGAGTCACCCTGAGGCCTAGCTACGGTTCTTGCCCCTGCCTCCCAAAGCCAGCGAAGGCCTGTGAAATCACTTTGGTTCTTTGAACTTCTGCAACTTCCCCTCTGCCTCTGGGCTGAGAAAGTTCTCCGTCTTTAAGTTCCATTAGGCTCACCTAGCTGATTTCCCCGAGCTGGAGAGATGGCTTGGCAGTTAAGTGTGCTTCCTTCCCAAGTTTGAGAGCCCCACAAGGCCTAAAACCACCCAAGTTCAAATCTCCAGATCCTATATAAACAGCTGGGGGTGGTCAGGCAAGCTTGTAACCTCACCCTGCAAAGTGAAGCAAAGAGACAGGGAAATGACAGGGCTTGCAGAAATGATGGGGCTTGCAGAACAGCAAGCGCTGGTGGCAGGGAAAACAGAGTCTGGTTCGCATAAGAAGAACAGGTGGAAGAATAATGGAGTGAAACACCCAATGTTTAGCTTGGCCCCCCACAGGTGGGTTCCCCCCATACACACATGGGAGCCACAAGGACTCATAGACATGCATAATACACACACACACAAAAAAAAGAAGAAAGAAAAGAAATTACTGTCTACCTGCAAAGTCTTTGTCTTTTTTTCCAGGTAACAGACCATATTCTTGGGCTCCAGGGTTTGGGATGTGAATTTCCTGGAGTGGAGGGGGGGTGCAGCATGATGCTCTGAGGGTTCCACACTGTCATGTAGCTATTTCATCAAATTCACATGCATCCTCCCCCTCCACATGCTGTCTTTTCTGTCAGAGTTAAAGAGACAGAGAAGCTGAATTCTGTGGGAAGCCCCCTTCCTGAGTCAAGGTCCTTGAGACCAAGAGAGTCAGCTGTTCTTGAAACCAACCAACCTTGACAGCAGGCTTCTATTTCTGCATCAGGTAGAAGGTCCTTGAATCTATCCTTTCTTTAGATTTACACTAGAAACTGTGCTGTTTGATGTCAGCCATCATCATGTGAGGCTTGCCATTGATGATCAGGCAGAGGTGGGACAAGTCACTCGGATGCCACATCCTGGCCTGCTTGGTCCCCATTACCCAGGGCTCTACAGACAAGTAGTTCTGGGAATCAGTGGCCCCACTGGTAACTGCTGAGTGCCAGCCTTGCACCCAACAAAGATGGCTGACCAGGCGCTGCTCCTGGGCTGGTGTCTCATGTTGGTTCGACACCTGTACTCTGCTGTGTTTCGAAGGATAAATGCCAGACAGGCAGAGTCCAACATTCATGTTTCCCTTTGACCTCCGAGGGGTCACAACTTTGCTTAGTGGACAGGGCAGTGAGTTCTATGGGGTCTTCTTAAAAATCCCAGCCCACTGTGGTGTCTTGACAACCTTCTTTGTCGTCTTCTTCTAAGCAGCCCTGAATTCAAATCCTACCCTTAGCTCTGTGAAAATAGGGATAGCAAAGCTAGCACATGAAGGAGTTTGGGGTGCCCATGAAGGGGTGACTTAAGGCTTGGAAGTAAACAGCATGCCACCCACTTTGCCATGACAACCTCAGCACAACTTGCTGCCCTGTTTGTAAATCAGTTCCCCATCTGCACATTGAGGCAGGAACCGCGCTAACCTCCCACAACTGCCATGAGCATGAGATGAAAGCACCCTTTAAAAAGGAAGAATATGGGGCTGGAGAGATGGCTCTGTGGTTAGAGGAGCTTGCTTGCATAACCTGAAGACCCGGGTTCGATTCTCCAGTACCCATGTAAAGCTAGATGCACTAAGTGGTGCCTAAGTCTGGAGTTCATCTGCAGTGGCAGGAGGCACTGGTGTACCTATTCCTTCTCTTTCATTCTCTCTCTCAAATGAATAAATAAATATATATATTTTTAAACACGAAGAATATGTCCCAGCCCATGGAGGTGCCACGGGTGAGGATGTCAGACAAAACCCTCAAGTGATGAAGTGCAGAGGCCCACGTAACCCTTCGCTCTGGTTCTGAGACTTGGTGTGCTCAGTTTGTGTTCAACACAATCGTTTCTGTGTCACTGTTTGTGGTAAAGTTAATTGAAAATAAACCGTAAGTGTCATCCTTTCTGAGCTCTGCAGAGAGCCTCCTGTGATCTCACTTCATGTTTGGAGTCTTGATTGTAAATGTATTTTTTCATCTCTAGGAAATTCAGCTCAACTTCACAGTGTCTGACACTACCTTCATATGACCTTCAAAATGGGAGGGAATTATCATGGTTTATTGTCTACAATTATGCAAGTTGTCAATAAAAAGTTAAAATAAAAAGAAAATCCAGCTCAACCCCCATTCTCTTTTATTGTGTGTGTGTGTGTGTGTGTGTGTCCCACAGGCATGAATATATAGTTAGCTAGACAGATAAATACCCATATATCTCTATCAGTCTTCCTACCCATATATCCAGAATTTCTGACCTCTCAATCAATAGATATATATAATTATTAGCAGGGTGCCCATGACTGAATCCCATGAGTGGAAACTGGCAACAGTGAGCATTAGTGATGCTAACTTTTCCTTTTTGGGATCCTTAGTCACTCATGTGTGAAAGATGATGTGGACCACTTTTCAGGTGAAAAAAAGGGTGTCAGAGTGCAGAAAAAGGAGATACAGAAGCTCAATAGGTTGAGATCCAGTTGTAAAGCAGTGAGCGTCATGATGTATATATGGTATATACACACATCATAACCCAGGGCATACAAGACACTGTGGCAACTCTGCAGTGGAGGTGAGCGTGGTGTGAAATGACCTGTGATTGTTACTGTGCAAGGTCAAGAACTGCCAACATGTCCTTGCTATGGCTGGCTACCAGCATGCTGGAGGTAATGCTATTTCAGTTAGCCAGTAGTGGAAAGAAAAATGTGATTTTTTTTGGTCTATTTGGTTCCTTGTGTGAGAGCCCCTGCCTGCTTGGTGGGTCCTTATAATAGCCAGGGTTTTCTAGAGGAACAGAACCGATTGGATATTTTGTGTATAAATATAATCAAAGGGGATTTGATAGATTGGCAGATTGACTTACAAGATGGGGGCTGGATAGTCCAACCATCGCCGTCTGTGTGCTGGAGAGGCAGAGAACCCAGAAATGGATGCCTCAGCAATCCCAGTGTGGTACTGAAGGTTCCTGGAGAGCCGCTGGTCTTCAGTCCACACTGACTGGAAGGCTGAAGAAGCCGGGCTCTGATGCCAGCTACTGATGCCAGCAGCAGGGTAGAGGCATGCACTAGAGTAGCACAGGCCGCCAGACAAAAGAAGCATTTCTTTTCCCTCAGCCCTCTTATATCTGGACTGGTGCCCCAAGGGCTGCTCACTCTAGGGGAGGGCCTTCTCCCTCAGTTAATTCCTCTAGGAAACACCCTCCCAAACCTGCCCACACAGGCATCTCTGATTCCTGATCTAATCAGGTTGACAACTGAGATGAAACAACAGATCTCTTTCATCCTTGCTTCCGTCTCTTTTCCCTGCTCCTCTAAGGTAAGGATCAGGAAGGCAGGGGCCATCTCCCAGCACCAGACATTTGTCTAAAAGAACCACAGACGGACTTCTCCCTGGACTGTCTGGGGTTACTAACAGTAGATAGACGTTTGCAATGGTCTGAAAGAGAACACCCTCTCTACCCTAAGTCCATGTTGAAAGCCTTGGAGGTGGGCCCTCTTTCAGGGAACTAGGTGACAAAGGGGGATCCATCAGGAGTGAAATTAGTGCCCTTATAGAAGAGGACGTTGCCTCTCAGCCATGTGAGGTTATCGTGAGAACATCCATCCATCAGGAAGAGGGCCCTCCACACATCTATCTCAGATGATGCGTAGCTTCCAGAATGTTAAGAGGTACGTTTCTGTTATTGAGCCTCCCAGCCTAAGGTGTTTTGTTACAGTAGCCTCAATGGACTGAGACAATTTCTTTTTTTAAAAAATATCTTATTTATTCATTTTCAAACAGAAAGAGAGAGAGAGAGAGAGAACCAGGGCCACCACCTTGTGGGTCTGGCTTATGTGGGTACTGGGGAATTGAACCCAGGGCCTTTGGCACTGGAGGCAAGTGCCTTACCCACTGAGCCATCTCTCCAGCCCTGAGACAGTTTCTTCTCCATGACATTATCACTCACACTGGAAGATGAAGGGGACCTCAGGCCTTTTGGAAGCCAGCTTGTAATAAGCACTTCCTTAGAATCCATTGAGTGTTATTTGGATGTAAATTTCAAATAGTTCAAACTGTAAGAGAAGACCAGAGAAAGGAGTAGTGGTCATGGTTGTCCTCTGAGAGGTGCACACGTGGCTCTTGTTCCCAGTGACAGGTAGAAAGAGTCCTGTGTCCGAGCTGGATTCATCACAGGGCTTTAATAGTCTGAGGTGTCTCGGAGGGGAATGAAGGTGTTGCTGAATGCATGGAGAGGGTAAGTCAGGATGCTGTGAGTCATGTTGCCAGGACAACAGTATCTGTGGCCAATCAGAAGCGTTGCTCAGGCCTGCCCTGTGAATGGACTTCTTGCCTCTAAGTCCTTCCTGGGTTAGACGTCATCTACTGCATCTCTCTGTTGCTATGAATTCAAAGAGAGGTTTGCTGGGGAAATTAGAGACCCAAAGAGAGAGATTTAACAGACAGAGGCTGAGGGATGGAGGGGAGAACAAAGCTGAAAGAGACAGAAAGACAGACAGCCGTGAGAGAGACACTTCTGATGCTGTTGGTGGGGTTAGGAACAGGTATTTTCCTGCCAGCACCAGGAGTAGATTGATTCTGTCTGCTCTTCTTGCTCTGAGCCCGCTGCTTGGGCCTTTTGCCAAAACTAAGCTTCCTCAAGCTCATAGTGCCCAAGGGTGGTCTCTTCCTTCACAGGGGTACTACACACAGTTGCTGCACAGGCCACTCAGAGGAGTGTTCAGGGGTCGCCCTGTGCCCCAAACTATGAGCTCTGAAGAGCATCTGTATTTGTCAGTGGCAGGAGGAGCCTTGGTCCTATGGACAAGGTTGTAACAGTCTCTCCTCTCCCCATTGGTCATTGCCCACCACAATTAAAAGATGACATGCAGAGTACATGCACATTACAGGCCACAGCAGCTCCCACCTCCCCTCTTACCTTTGAAGTGGATGGTAAAGTCAGAGACTGCGAACGAACAGAGACTCATGGCAATTCCAAGGTGGCTTTGGATCTTTGTGGACTCCGAGTGTGTCCCCCATCCTCCTGTTCTCAAGGTGGTGTGACAGTCAAGAAGACCAGAACCTCAGTGCCACCTCTGCACTGACTCCTCAGCTAAGAGAGAAAAGAGACACCTCCCCTCAGATCTCCCAGTCTACTCGACTGTGCTGTGGGGTGAGTTGGGAACAACCCCAGTTTCATAACCAGGCTGGTGGTTATGAGGACTCAGAGATGGGTTGTGTGAAGCATGTGCCCAGGAGTCCAAGTACACATGGTCATAACCAGGGGGCAGAGGATCTCCCATACACATCAGGGCATGTGTGCATGTGCACGCACACACATGCCTGCCAGGGATCCCAGTGGGTTCAGATCCATGACCCTGTGGGCTCACCTTCAGACTGAGCCTGGACATTACCTCAGAGGGTCTCTGGATTTGCTTAACCTCTAATTCTCACACTGAGGTGAGCTTGCCCCTGGAAAGGGTGCTACCCCTTTGCTGCCTCCTACTTATGCCAGCATCTCTTGAGAGTAGACAAGGGCCTGACCCACCAACGGGCAACCTTGCCTTCAGACTTGGCATCCAGGAAGCTCAGGCTGCTGCAGCTCCCTGGCAGGCCAGACAGCCCAAGTTCAAAGCCTGCTCTGCTGACTATATGACCAGGTTTAAGTTCACCTTCCATCTCCTCATTTCCTCTTCTATGAAACCATTGAGGCCTGAGGGACAGAGAAAGAGGGAGAGAGAAGAAAAATAAGAGAGAGAGGAGAGAGAGAGAGAGAGAGAGAGAGAGAGAGAGAGAGAGAAGAGTCTTTCCAAGCTGACATTCACATTCACATTATAACCTCCTCAGAAGCTGAGCTGTACCTGTCCACAGTTGTTGACATAAGTGAGGGTCATTGTGTCCTAGGCAGTTTGGAGGATCAGTTCCTAAGACTCTGCTTTATAATTGGGTCACAGGAAGACATCAATGGCAGTTCCACTGTTTTAACAGAGATTTGAAATTTACTTGACTTAGCTATTATTATTATTATTATTATTATTATTATTATTATTATTATTATTATGTGTGCATGCTAATTGTGCTAATTTCAAGTTCCAGTTAAAGGTTATAATCCACCCGTGACCAGGAAGACACAACAGTGGAAGCTTGAGGTCGTTGGTCATGTTCAGTCCACCTCGAGGAAGCAGAATGCTGGTGCTCAGCCAGCTCTCTCCTTTTATACACTCCAGAAACTCAGCCCATGGAATGGTAAGGTATGTCTTCCCTCTTCAGTTAACCTAATCCAGAGAATCCCTCACAGGCATGTCACCAAACTTGTGTATCTGTGTGTGGTGTGTGTACATGTGGGGGCACGTTTGAGAAGCACATGTGGAGGCCCCAGGGTTAACGTCAGGAGTCTTTCTTGATCACTTTCTACTTTATTTACTGAGTTACTTGAACAGCTACACAGATCATGGATGGAGGGTTGTGGGGTGAATTCACTCAGAGTGGGACACCCGGAATGAGATCCCAGCTCAGACCCTGTTCTTGTGGAATGGGAACCTCACCTTCACCTCAGATGTTTAGAACTGGACATTTGATGTCATGCTTCCTGGAGAAAGCCAGGCTGTCTGGGAAGTTAGCACACTCATCTATTTCAGCTCTGGCCGGGTCCTTCGAGGATAACACAGCACCACCATGCTTCTTGAATTCTTCTATGAAATCCATCCTTCTTTAAGACTATTTGGAGAGGAGGGGGTTAAGGGTGAGGCACAGCTCCTTGGAGGGTCTTTGTTCTCCTTATTTTGGTTTTCAGCCTAAATCAGGCTGAGGTGGAAACCTCAGAGTCAGTCAGGAAAAGCAGAAGGGGCATAAAGAATAAGAATATTAAGACTGGACAGTAGTTTTGGAGTTAAATTAGCCAACATGGGCATTTTAGGTCCTAACTCTTGGCACCACTGTAACAAAGTCCACAAACTCACTAACATGGCAAAAATGAATTCTCTCACAGTTGTGTAGATCAAATGGTTCCTGAAACCACTTGGCTCCTTCCCAGGCTTTCCAAGGGAAAATTCTTCCTTGCTTTTCCAGTTTCTGGTGATCAACAATCCTTGGTGTCCCGGAGTTTGTAGGGATTCTCTCCAATTCCATGATGCTCTCCTGTGTGTCTCCATATCTTGCCTCTGTGCTTGTCTGTGTCCAAATTTCCTTCTTAGAAGGGTGTCTGTCACTGGATCAGGGTCCCCTGCCCCAGCATGACCTCAGCCTATTGTGATGACATGTGTAAAGACCCTGTGTACAAATAGTATACACTCACAGGCGCTAGGGGTTAGAATGTCACATTTTTTTTGGGAAATACATTCAACATTGGTGTGTTAGTCAGGGTTCTCTAAAGGAACAGAACTGACAGAATGAATTATATTAAAAGAGGATTCACTGGATTAATTTACAGCAGTCCCACGATGGCAGTCTGCAGGCCCGAGAGTCAAGGAAGTCGTAGCCTCTCAGTCCACGTGGCTGGATGCCTCAGCACAGAAGGCCTAAAGGCTTCCTGGGGAGCTACTGGTCTTCAATCCAGGATGGAAGGCTGAGGAAATTTGGTTCTAACACTGAGGAAGGATAGCTGAGCAGGGTGGGTACACATGCACTCACCAGCAAGCAGCACAGGCAGTCAGGCAGGAGGAAGGAGGATTCCTCTCAGAGTTTCCTTACAAAAAGCCCACCACCACGAGGCGCCCCCCCCCACTCTGGAGGAAAGACCTCCTCTTTCAGTTAATCCTTCCTGGAAGCAACATCAGAGACACACCCAAGAGGAACGCCTGTGGATTCCTAATCAGATTAAGTTGACAACAGAACCTAACCATCACAACTGGGAAAGCAGTGCTGTGAGTGAAGGCATCAGGCAGATCGGCCAGCCCTGAGGTTTCTCTGGATGTGTTACTCCCTCTGAGGAGGGGACTGTGCCCTGGATGCCTGGAAGCCGTGATGGTTCATCTCTATGGTCAGCTTGACTAGATTCGGGTTCACCTAGGAGATACACCTGTTGTGTCCCTATGAAGGTGTTTCCAGAAAGATTTACCTGAAGAGGAAGGATGGAAGACCCACCCTGAATATGGGAGGCACCACCGCAAGAGCTGAGGTTCCAGACTGACTAAGAAGAAGGTGAGCTGAGCACCAGTGTTCATCTCTCTCTGCCTCCCGACTGAGGGTGCAATGTTGCCGGCTGCCTACGATCATGCTTCCCTGCCAACATCCTAACATCTTAAATCCTAACATCTTGAGCCAGAATCAACCCTCCCTCCCTTCCTTCAGTTGCTTTT
The DNA here is from genome assembly GCA_004024765.1 of Zapus hudsonius. NCBI lineage: Eukaryota > Metazoa > Chordata > Mammalia > Rodentia > Dipodidae > Zapus > Zapus hudsonius. Next base: position 48,316 of record PVHP010009087.1, read on the forward strand.
CTTGGGTATCTTGCCACAGCAGCAAGGAAAGCAACTAAAACAGAAGACAATGCATTTCCTATTTCCAATGCAAAACAGGAAAAAATGAGGAAATACTATCTTAGGTCATGGCTCCAGTTTTAGAGCGAGCTGCTGACTAGCTTCCCTGGCTGAAGAAAGTCAAAAGGAGAAGCACCAACTCAGTGGGGCTTTTTTTTTTTTTGCTTGAAAGCAGTTTAATAAAGTGAGGGTTGTAATGAGGGTGGTCTGAAAATAAACATCTTAACCATCTCCTGCATCTGGACAGAATGTCCTGGAAGGAAGTCGTATATGCTTAATGATGTGTTTGTTGGTATTCAAGCTCCCTGTGACTATTTGGGGGTCATTTCTCTAAAAGCATGCTTTTAGGGAAAAAAAAATCTGCTGTGTGCAGGAAGAATGAGCTAATGCTAGACTCTGCAATTGCTGTGTTCACCACACTCTGCCAGGCCGCAGCTTCAGGGACAGAGTGCGACCTCGCTGCCCACAGGCAAACCTCAGAAGGAAGGATGGGACATTGCCCCATCTATGAGACATTGCCCCATCTGGAGTTTTCTAAGCTTCGGAAACTTGTTTCCTTTAATAGAGCAAGCGCCTCCTGGCTCACGGGAAGGGCTGTATCCTCACCATCACTCATGCCATATTCTTTAACCCTTTAGTCCAAGGTTATCCTCCACAATAAAAATCCCCATAGGAACCATCCAGGGCAGGAGTTGAAGTTGGGGTCCAATGGAGCTTCTCCTAATGAAAGTTATTGCTAAACTGGGCTGTTTCCTTAATTGACTTGTTTTCTTAATTGCCTGCTCTGTCCACCACTGATGAGGTCCTCCTCCTGGCTGGCTGTCCACCATTGAAGTGTCCTGGCATCAGAACTGAGCTTTAAAGCATGGGGCAGGCTGGTTAATGTTCTCAGCCCTTCCCAATGAGGCTCAGGTCCCAACCTCTGGAATCTGTGAACATGTTACACTATCTGACAAGAGACTTGGGAGTTGCCATTAAAGATCTTGTAATGACATAACCCATCAGAGAGAACCCGCTTCACAGTCAACATAGGTGAGACAAAGTCAAAGACAAAGTGGTGACCACTGGGGTGACTCCAAACTGACCCATAGTACTGAGAAGAAGTGACAGTGTAATGTTCACCATTGAGTGAGACATCCTTCAAGGCTCATGGACCATTCTAGAAGAGGGGGTGGAGAGAATGGAAGAGCCAAAGGAAGGGAAGGAGTGCTTACAATGCAATCATCCAGACACAAAGTGGATGTGGTATTGAGGACCTCACAGTGGCTGATGCTACCTACACAAAGTCTGCATAATAGGAGATAAAAATGATGACATCAAAAATAGAGGAGAGACTTGTTGGAAAGAAGAAGGGATTCAGTGGAGGGGAAGGAACAGCGGTGGGAGGGGATTATGATCATGGTATGTTGTCTATTGTGCAGAGGTTGTCAATTAAAAGTTGAACAAAGCTGAGCGTGGTGGTGCACAACTTTAATCCCAGCATTTGGGAGGCAGAGGTAGGAGTATTGCTATGAGTTCAAGGCCAGCCTGGGTCTACAGAGCGAGTGCCAGGTCAGCTTGAGCTGCAGGGAGACCCTACCTTGGAAAACAAAGCAACAATAAAAAAGCTAGGCAACTGAGCGGAAGAGGGGGCGGAAAGATTGTGAGATCCGTGGTGGGGGCGACGGTCCGGAGGCATAGCACCCATCAGTAACAACACACTTGGGTAAGGAAGACCGAGATGAGTACTAAGATATACAGGATCCCTTGCCACAAGGACTAATACAGACAGCCCACGGAGGAGGATATACAACTGATCAGGGATGGGGAGGGGGGGAAGTGGGGAGTTCGGGATAACAACGCACGGTTTACCCACTAAATAATGTAACTCATTATGGACAATAAATATTAAAAAAAAAAGCTAGGCAAAAAGATCTTGAGATAGAGATTCTCCTGGTGCTATCTTCTCGTTCTGGAATGTTCCCCAAGTACTCATGTGTGGAAATACCCAGTGTTCTTGGGAGGTGGTGGGCCCTTAAAGGGGTGGGGCTGAGTGGGTGGGCCTGACACTGAAAGGGATTATGGGACTTCAATCTCTTTTTCTTCTTTTTTTCTTTGCTCTGTGACCTCCATGAGGCAAACAATTTCCTCCAACATGTCCCCCATAGGCCTACGAAGGAGACAGCTGACCATGTACTGAACCCTCCAAAGCTGTGAGCCAAAATAAGCCTCAGGTATTTTGTGATAGTAACAGCCAACTAACACATCTAGATGATCTGGACATGTTTAGGCAAGTGGTGGAATTTTCTACCCCAGAATCTGCCATGTGAGGATAGCATTGTTTTTAGCTGAAAGCTGAAGACTGAAAAGAAACAGTTACACAAAAGCTCCTTGCAGGCTGGGGATGGCTCAGTTGGTAAAGTCCTTGCTTTGCAAGTTTGATCCCCAGCACTGTTTAAAAAGCTGGGTGTGGTAGCATTTGTCTGTAATCTCAGAATTCGGGAGGTGAAAAGGCAGATCCCTGGGGCTCACTGACCAGCCAATTTAGCCTAGTTGGTTGAGCTCCAGGGATAAACTGTGCCTAAAAAAGCAATGGATGATGCTACCTGAATCATAGCATCAGAAGGTGTCCTCTGGCCTCCATATGTATTCATGGGCTCTTAAACCCACTTGTACTTATTCTCTCTCTCTCTCTCTCTCTCTCTCTCTCTCTCTCTCTCTCTCTCACACACACACACACACACACACACACACACACACACACACTACTTAGTCCATGGGAACTAGACAGTGACGATCAACTGTGCTCTTAGGTAGCATGAGGAGGAAACTCACCACGTGCTACCATGGACGGAGCACTCCAGGAAAAGCTGGTGACAAGCTGGCAACTGATCAGAACATGTGGTTAGGGAAGAGGCAGAGCAACAAAGAGGTGATCAGCTGCTGTATGCACACTATGCCCTGCTCACCCTCACCCTGGTGCTTGATGGCTCTCTGGTGGGTTGTTCAATCCCATGATGTCAGGGGTGGGGGTGGGTG
>PVHP010009088.1:0-48960 GCA_004024765.1 Zapus hudsonius
GAGAGAGAGAGAGAGAGAGAGAGAGAGAGACAGAGAGAGAGACAGAGAGACAGAGAGAGACAGACAGAGAGAGACAGAGAGAGACAGAGAGAGAGAATAGGCACATACTGAGGAATTGATCTTGGGTTGTTAGGTTTTGCAGGCAAGTGCTTTAACCTTTGAGCCATCTCTCCAGGCCCCTTCTACAACTCGTAAACCGTAGGCTCTGAGGCTCAAACTCAGGTCCTCATGCTTGCAAAGCAAGCACTCAATCGAAGGCACCATCTCCCCAGCCGAGCCGCCCCACCCCCAGACATGTGTCTTGTACCAGGCAGCTTGCAACACGTCTCCTTAGGAAGGGACAGTTTCGACTCAGCCTAGCCCTGGCATTGCGGTCTCTAGTGTCTGCTCTCTCCCATTCATCTCCTCTCCTCCATCCTCTCTTCTCTTTTCTCTCTAGTTAAGAATGAAAACTTCCACGTGACCTTGGAGAAGGTGAACCCCAACACGAGGGTGAGGCAAAGTGGCGATGGAGGGATTGCTAGGCGACTCTGGTTGCACCTCTTAACTTCCTCTCTTTGTTCATTTGGGACAGGTGCACATCCAGAGACCTGAAGTGGTGTCCTTGTCCTCCTCCTCATCCCCTGAGTCCTGTGGGGCCTCGTCACCACCTCTCCTCCCTGCCCAGGACAGCAGGACAGAGGAGCACTGAGTCCATTCTAAGAGCTGGTCCTGGGACTTCTGCACTTTGGGCTCCTAATGTCCTTGGGCAAAAGACACTGTTCTCTTGACCCCTTGTCCTTCTAACGAGGCAGATGCCTATTTGGAGACCCAGCTCTTGCTCTTGGGGGGAGTTGGACAAAGTAGTACTACCTTCTTCTGCCTTGGTTTACTCATCTCTAAGTGGGTGTAGCGCACACACACACATATACCGACACTTTGCATAGTTATTGTGCAAAAAAAGTTACCTGATTCATTTTTTTGTCCTAATCCATCTCCCTGTCTCAGCCCTTATGTTTCTGTCACTCCCCTCAGATCCCCCAATTCTCATCTCCTTGGCCACGGTTTTTAACTCTTTATGGACAGCTTTCATAAATATAGACAATAAAACCATGATAATTCTCTGCCTCCATTCCCATTCCCCTTCTCAAATCCGCCCTCCATTGAGTCCCCTCCCCTTCCCAATGAGTCTCTCTCTCTCTTTTTAAAATTTTGGTGTCATCATCCTTTCCTCTTATCATGAAGGTCTTGGGTAGGTAGTGTCAGGTACTGTGAGGTCATGAATATCAAGGGTATTTTGTGTCTGGAAGTTTGCATTGTAAGCAGTCCTCCCCTTCTTTTGGTTCTTACAATCTTTCTGACACCTCTTCCTCAATGGACCCTGAGCCTTGGAGGGTGTGATAGAGATGTCTCAGAGCTGAACACTCCACTGTCACTTCTTCTCAGCATTATGGTGACCTTTAAATCATCCCAGTGGTCACCACTATCTGAAAAAGAGAAGCTTCTCCAACAAAAAATGGCATTTAAAAAAATTTTTTTGAGACAAGGTCTTTTGTCTTTTGTATCCCAGGCTACCCTTAAATTCACAATGTAGTCAAGGATAACCTTGAATTTCTGATTCTCTTGCCTCCATACCCCAGTGCTGGGATCCTATGATTGATGTGGTGTCGACAATAGAAGCCAGGGCTTGATGCCTGTTAGGCAAATATCCTACCAGCTGAGCCACATCCCCGGCCCTTTGCTTCTTATTTTTAAGTTTGCATCCTATCACGGTCCTAATGATGCTTGTCCTTCACCTTGAACTTGTAAGCAGCCTGCAGCCTACCCCATCTCTTACCGTCTCCTCGTAATTTCTTGCTGAGTTCCTTGCCCTCATTCCTGAAATCTTCCCCCCTCTGAACCAGTTCCTTAGATCAATCATCTCTCCTAACCAATGCCTCCCCCAGTTTTCTCTTTCTTCTTTCTTTCTTTCTTTCTTTCTTTCTTTCTTTCTTTCTTTCTTTCTTTCTTTCTTTCTTTCTTTCTTTCTTCTTTCTTTCTTTCTTTCTTTCTTTCTTTCTTTCTTTCTTTCTTTCTTTTTTCTTTCTTTCTTTCTTTCTTTCTTCCTTGTTTTTGAGGCAGAGCTTCATGTGGCTGATTTTTAGCTTGCTATGTAACCAAGGCTGGCCTTGAATTTCTGATCCTTCTTCCTCTGAGTCCCAAGTGCTGTACCACCATGTTCAACGCTCACAAATCTGTATCCCTCGTTCGTCATCATGGTACCTTATCCCTCCATCTCAGTATCCAGTCCTGCCTCTTTCCCATATCTCTGTTCCTAGGCCTTTGGTTTTTGTTTGTTTGTTTTCTAGGTAGGGTCTTTCTCTAGCCCAGGCTGACCTGGAATTCACTATGTAATCTCAGGGTGTCCTCGAATTCACGGCGGTCCTCCCGCCTCTGGATCCCTCCACCGGTGCTCTGAGTCTCCACATGGTCCTCTCACCCTTGATGATGCTGAATCCCGTGACAGGGAAGGGGCACTTTTCTTCCTTTGGGGCGTGTGAAGTTGGTGTGTGTCCAGTTCCTCTTGTGAACATAATGCAGCATTGATTTTAAAAGAAACAGTCCTGTGTCTGTTTCTCATTCATCCCCTAGTGGCCGCCATCTGGTTAGAGAGTGGGGATTTCCCTTTGAGGTGTTGGAGGGTCTGCAAGCATCCTTTCCTTCCAGACAGGAAAGAGAGCCTTCCTTGTTCAGGGCTGGTGATGGCACCTAGAGCTTAGCTACTGTGTGGAGGCAGGGGAATCTCTCCATCAATAGAGAATAAAGGGGCCCCTTGGGTTTTTTGTTTGTTTGTTTTTCTAGGTAGGGTCTCACTGTAGCCCAGGCTGACCTAGAATTCACTATGTAATCTCAGGGTGGCCTCGAACTCAGGGTGATCCTCCTACCTCTGCCTTCCAAGAACTGAGATTAAAGGCGTGCACCACCATACTTGGCCCCGCCTTGGGTTTTGAAAAAATGAGACCCCCCTGGTACTGGATCAGGGAGATGGAAGGGTTGAATTTTGCACAGATCTATAAAGCTGAGTCCCACCCCTCACACTCCAAAACCTGAGCTGCCCTACTTCTTATAGAAGAAGTTAAAAAAAAATCTTTGGGCAAAAGACACTGTTCTTGGAGACCCAGCTCTTGCTCTTGGGGGATGTTGGACAAAGTAGTCCCCCCTCATACTCCAAAACCTGAGCTGCACTAACTTCTTATAGATAGATAGCATCAGGACCTATCTATGAGGCATGGGGCCTTACCCATCACCTGTCTGGGGCTAGAATGGTCTGGAATAATCTGATCTTTGGGTGGGAGTTCGGGATAGGCCCCTCAGACCTTTACCCTGGGCAGGAGCTAGTTACTGGCTTTCTCTCACCTCTGACTCCAGCCAGGAGTAGAGAACAGCCCATTAAAGTCTCAGTTCTGAATAGGCGCTCCACAGGGGGAAAACACTGGAAACTTTGAAGGGGGCCAGCTTGAGGTGGGCAACAGGGAGGGAAGGCTTCAAGAAAGAAGGGTTTCTGGGACTTGAAGAAGAGTCTGGCTTGTTGCAAGCTCTGGGGTTTTCACAGCCCCCCATAATCACCACACCCTGGTGTTACTAGGACCCCACCTCTTGGCGATCTTACATCTCTCACACCTCCTCGTGTCCCTTTTGCTTGTCTTGCCCCACCCACCTACTGACTGCCGTTGAAGTTGCCTTGGCTTGGGGTAGTCAACACACCCAGAGTTAGAGGGGAGGAGGGTTGACAGACTGCCTTTTAGCCAACACCCTGTGGGTGGTCACTGTACGTCACACATCTCAGACCACAGTATCCAACCAGGACCAGACACTGACCTTCTCCAAGGCAAAAGTCTCCAAGGGTCCTTTTTATAGCTCCTTCCATAGAAGCCTCTCATTTCTTGGCTCCCTTGAGGAGGGACAACCCTAAAGCCAGGGGCTCACTCCCCGGGAGATGCTGGTGACCTGGGTCGTGGTGCTGGCTGTCCAGCTCTGGGTGTCCACCACTACATCTTTGACGACTCAGGGTGAGTGAGACCCAGCCTGGTGCTCTGGGGCCTCAGGCTGGCCTTCCTCCCAGGGTAGCAGCTGTCAAAGGTCTGGAGATTTGTGTTATGACCTCCTCTGGCCTTTGGGGTGCTAAAAGGCCACTGTGGAGTGTCTGTGGGTGCAGATGAAGTTGCATGGACATGCTTGGGCTCTGAGCCCAAGGGGTGCCTGGGATTCTTCTTTTGCTCTCGGTCTCTCATGCAGATCAAGGGGTTCTTTGGTTCTCTGTCCTTGAGGTTGTAGCTACTCGGAGGCTGCTTCAAGCTGGTGGCCCTGGCAAGGCAGGAAGAACTCCAGGAGATCATCTGACATCATTCTTCTTTATTATTGTTATCGTGTGCATGTGTTAGATGTCAGAAGATGACTGAGTGTTGGCACTCGGTTTCCATCACCTTTGAGGCAGGACTGCTATGATTGCCAGGCTCTCTGGCTCTAGAGCTTTCTAGATTCTTCTGTCCTATCTCACTGTTGGTAGCCTGGGATTGCAGATGCTCACTATTGCATCCAGCTTTACATGAGTCTGAGATCTAAATTCTGTTTGTCAAGCTTATGCTGTGAGCACTTTGTCCACTGAGCCCTTTCCCCAGCCCCGTTCCTCCTTTTTGCTTTTATTTTATTTTAAAAATTTAATTGACTAATTTGTGTGTGTGTGTGTGTGTGTGTGTGTGTGTGTGTGTGTGTGTGTGTGTGTGTACCAGGCCCTGCAAATGAATACACTTTTTGCATCTGGTTTATGCTGGTGGTTTAGGAATTGAACCTGGGACCAGAAGTCTTTGCAAGCAAGGTTTTAACTGCTGAGCAATTTGCAATCTTCCCAGCCCCGATTTTTCTTTTTGAGTCAGGGTCTCGCTGGCCTGGGATTCATGGTAATCTTCCTGTTTCAGCCTCAGGAATGATGGCATTAGAGATGTATGCTATTTCTCTTTGCTTTTTTTTTTTTTTGGTTTTGTTTTGTTTTGTGAGGTAGGGTCTCATTCTAGCCCAGGCTGACCTGGAATTCACTCTGTAGTCTCAGGCTGGCCTTGAACTCATGGTGATCCTCCTACCTCTGCCTCCCCAGTGCTAGGATTAAAGGCGTGCGTTTCTTGATTTGGTTGGGAGCCACAAGTGAGCCTGTGAAAACCCCTTTAGTTAGAAATAGCTGAGGGGCTGAGTGAGGAAGCACAGAGAGTTTATCACAGCCATGTCTGGGAAGCAACTGGTTCGAAGTGGATTTAAGTCTCCTGATTCTCCCGAGGCAGGGAAAGGATCCAAGTGCCAGGGTGTATGCTGGGAGTGAGGACTAGAAGAGGGAGACATGGGGCTGGAGACCGAGAGGAGGAAGGGTGTCCAGGGGAGTTATGAAGCTGGGGCTGGAAGTGTCTTGAACCCCGAAGGATAGCATCAGATAACCCACCAGGAACTTGGCCCTTCAGAAGTTGCCTCAGCTCAGAGAGGCCCCCAAACATATTGAGGGGAGTGGAGTGGGGAGGGACAGAAATGGGGTGAGCCAATTTGGGGACATTATGAATACATTCAGCTGGAGAGATGGCTCAGAGGATAACAGCACTTGCTGCACAAGCGTGAGGACCTGAGGCTGACTCTTAGCACCCACAGAAAAATCCAGGCATGATTGCACATGCCTGTAACCCCAGAGCCGAGTGGGGCAGAGGCAGGAGGATGAGCAGTAAAGGACATTAATGAGGCATGATGAGAGCGTGTTAATATCAGATCAGTTGACTTTAAGGGCACAGGCAAGAGGAGAGTAATACCTTAAGGAAAGGGTCCTCCTCTCCTTGCTTTCTGGGCCAGTGTGGTGTGGAACCTCTAATGACGGCGATAAAGATGGTCAGCCGGCATTGTGCCTGTGTGCCCAGTCCTCAACCTTCCAGTACTTAAAAATGTTTGGAAAATGTAACATATGTGAGCCCATGGATGTACAGAAGAGTCAGGAGGACAGGACATCTGTCTTACAAAAATGCCAGGAGCAACCTGGGCATGATTGGCACATGCTTGTAAGCCCAACACTTAGGAGGTGGAGGCAGAGGATGGAGGGGGTTTAAGGCCAGCTTGGACCACAGACCCTGTTTTAAAATAATAATAATAATGACCACGATGATCATAGGGCTGGAGAGATGGCTCAGTGATTAAGGAGCTTACTTGCAAAGCCTGACAGCCTGGCTTCTATCCCCCAGTACCCACATAAAGCCAGACACACAAAGTGGTGAATGCTTCTGGAGTTCATTTGTAGTGACAAGAGGCCCTGGTGCACTCATTTTCTCTCTCTCTTTCTCCCTCCCTTCTTCTTTTCCTCCCTTTCTCTCCTTTGCAAATAAATCGATCAAAATATTTTTAAAAATAATGATAAATACCAAGAGCAGTCAGGAGGGGGTGAGGCCAGGAAAGGAGAGCCACTCTGGTCTCTCAAAGGCCTCTTACAGTTCGCTGCAGGAAGCACCTCTGAGTCTCCCAAGGAGCTTGTGTGTGGAAGTCAGGACAGAAGGAAAGCTCACAGAGGATGTGAGGCTTCCCAGGGGCTACACAGCAAACAGCTAACATGACCCCATCTGTTTGATTCCACTTTGAGGCCCCTGTCCTCTCTCCCTCTGGAAGACCACGGCCTTCTGCAGGCCTGTCCCTCTTCTAGACATTTGTCCTGGGGTTGGGGCTCCTACGGTCAGCTCAGGGACTTCTGGTGGCATCTGTGGTTTTCCTGTTTGTCTATTCTGTCCTTTTTTCTGGGTACTAGGAGGTTTTAGACAACCAGATACCAGAAGAAGGAGAGGTGGAGGAAGAATGTTCTGGAGCCAGGTATGGTAGTGCACACCTTTAATCCCAGCACTCAGGAGGCGGAGGTAGTAGGATCACTGTGAATCTGAGGCCAGCCTGAGACTACAGAGTGAGTTCCAGGTCAGCATGGGCTAGAGTGAGACCCTACCTCAAAAAACTATTAAAAAAAAGAATGTTCTAGAAGGTGAGGGGGCATATGCCAGACAGAGTGAGAGTTTGGTGGGAAAAGTATGGCAGTTGTAGGAGTGTTTGTTGGTGATCAAGAAAGTAATGTCAGGCCAAGGCTTCCAGACAACAGAGGGGGCTCTGTGGCCTGAGCAGAGCTGGGGACAACTCTGCCAGACAGACAGACAGACATCAAAGAGACCTGTAGAATGGGGATGTGGGAGCCCAGCTGGGCACCCATCCTGATGGAAATGGAGTTTCTTGGGTGAAATTGTCCCAGAGGCCTTGGGCTCTGAGAAGGGCCTTCAGGAATACAAAGGTCCAATCCATGTGTTCCTGCAGGGACACAGGGCCAGAAAAGTCCAGAAAAACGTTAAGAATTACCATGAGAGTCAAGGGTTGTGGTGGTGGAAGTGGGAGGATCAGGAGTTCAAGGTCATCTTTGACTCCATAGTGAGTTCAAGGCCAGCCTGAGCTACATGAAATCCTGTCTCAAAAACATTAACACAAGGGTTGGAACCTGTATCCTGTTTTGTGGATGTGAAGTTTCAATGTGTTCATAGTTAGCGTTGGGGGGTGGGAAGCTCACTGATGACCCTGGGGAAGGGGATAGCATTGTCTGTCCTTGAAGAACTGGAGCAGGGGTCTGAAGGGGTCACAATTTTTTTTTTTTAGTTTAGACAGATGAAGGAAGAATATTCACTTAACAAAGACGAGAAGAGACTGGTCTTGGTGATACACACTAGCAAGCAATTATTGAAGAGGGTGAGGCAGGAGGATCCTAAGTTTGAGGTCAGCCTTTGTTACATCTTTTTGCAGGAAAATGTCATTATGTAACCTGGTATCATAATTTTTTTAAATATAAAACAAAATCAGTTGGGAAAAACATCGGGAAGCGTATGTCCTAAGGAGGTGTGAGAACACCCTTGTCTACAATAGACAAAAGAACAACCTTTGAAACCCATACGATGGGGGTTAGGGCAACGGAAAGGAAGTCTTGCTTTATATGGAGTGTCATAAACTTACTCACATAGCAAACAGTGAGGACGGGGGGCTGCTGGCACAGGTGTGTTGGACCAACCAGGATGAATAAAAAAAATTATAGGAAATTTAATGAGATCGGAAGGACATAGAAAGAGCCACACTCGATCTGGTATCGAAGCTCTAAGGTAGGGCTGGGAGTGATGGTGACCCAGAGGGGGCCTTGGTCCATGAGGCTTTAGGGTGGGGTGGTGTGTGGGCTTGGTGGCTGCTGGGAGAGGTACAGGAAGTATGCAAGGTACTGCAAGTATTAGATAAACACAGAGCTAACCAAACCATAAATCACTATGGAGAGAATTAGAGTTATTATTATTATTATTTTTGGTTTTTGAGGTGGGGTCTCACTATAGCCCAGGCTGACTTAGAACTCACTCTGTAGTACCAGGCTGGCCTTGAACTCATGGTGATCCTCCTATCTCTGCTTCCCAAATGCTGGGATTAAAGGCTTGCACCACCATGCCTGGAAAAATTGGATTTTTTTTTTTTGAGGTAGGGTCTTGCTGTAGCGCAGACTGACCTGGAATTTACTGAGTAGTTTCAGGGTGGCCTTGAGCTCATGGCAATCCTCCTACCTCTGCCTCCTAAGTGCTTGGATTAAAGGTGTGCACCACCATGCCTAGTGAAAATTGGAATTTTTTAAAGGCAGGGTCTAACTTTAGCCCATGCTGGCCTTGAACTCATGGCAATTTATCGATCTCAGCCTCCCAAGTGCTAGGAAAACAGGCATGAGCCATTATGTTTGGCTCAGAGGATTAGAATGTTGGCAGATACTCCAAGAACAATAAGTTGGACAGGTCACACTGTTGCTGGGAGTCTGGGTATTAATATGATCTGACTATTTTCTTTTCTCACTTAGAGTCTCGTGTAGCCTAGTTTGACCTCAAATCTGCTATGTAGCCGAGGTTGACCTTGAATTCCTGGTCTTTCTGCCTTCATGTCCTGAATGCTGGGATTACAAGGCCTGTGCCGGCATGTCTAGCTGAGCATGTTATTAATAAAAAAAATTGATAATAAAATTGTCAGTGTTTGCTGAGCATCTACTATGTGCTGAATACTGTTTTAAATAATCTTTGATCTCATTTAGCTGTTTTTTTTTATTTTTGGTGGTACTGGGGATTGAATTCAGAGCCTCGTCGTATGTGCTAAGCAAGTGCTCTACCATTAAGCTCCATCTCCTGCCTTTGAATTTTTAATTTGTATTATTTTATTTTGATTGTGTTAGTATTTATTTATTTGCATGCATGCATGAGAGAGAGAGAGAGAGAGAGAGAGAGAGAGAGAGAGAGAGAGAATAGGCACGCCAGGGACTCTAGTGCAAATGAACTCCAGATGCATGCGCCACTCTGTGCATCGGGCTCTATGTGGATACCGGCTGGGGAATCAAACTTGGCTTATTAGGCTTTGCAAGCAAGTACTGTTGAGCCATTTCTCCAGCCCTTACTTTTGATTCTTACGACAGCATCTTTGTAGCTTGTCCAGGATTTGTGTAGTCTACACAGGACTCAACCTGTGATTTTGTGATCTTCTTAGCATCCCGAGTAGTTAGGATTTCCAGGCTTGTGCCACCAGGTCTGGCTTCATGGAAGTTATGGGACAGAGTTTTGTTTTTATCCCTAGGGACACTGAGATCCAGATATGATTAGTCATTTCCCCATAGTCACCTGTCTATCAAGTGCAAGAGCCAGGATTTATCTGAAGCCAATGGGACATTCTTTACCATTTGCCATAACTGCGCAGTTCTCGGTATCTACTACAACAAATGACCCTAACTCGGTGGCTTAAAACCACAGAAATGTATTCTCTCTTAAGTTGTGCAGGGCAGGAACAGGAAATGAAGGCAGCTAATATTAATGTCCCGCTGCTCCCCTCAAAGGTTTTTGGAAACAATGCTTCCTTGCTTCGTTAAGCTTCTAGAAGCTTCCAGCAGTCTTTGATTTGTGACAGCCTCACTCTAACCTCTACCTCATCTGCATCCTGTATGGGTCAAATGTCCCTTTCTAACTCTGCCTGGGTGTTTGAATAAAAAATTTATAGGAGATTTAATGAGATGGAAATAGAGTCTTCATACAAGGAGGCCACTATTTGGACTTAGGACCCGCCCTAAATCTAATCTTCGGATCTTAAACCTAATTATACCTGCAAAGCCCTTATTGCCTCGTAAGGTCACATTCGCAGTGACTTGGGTCAGCACCTAGCCACATCTCATAGCTGGGGGCTGGGGAGATACTATTCAATGCACAATTCTGTGTGTCAGCAGCAAACAGGTGACTCTGGCTTTGAGGGGCCCGTGGGCAGGGGGGCAAGGGTGGCACTACCTACTGGCCTTGGAAAGTCAGGAAGCTCTTGCCACAAGTGTGTGTAGAGGGAGGGGATAGAGCCAAGATAGCCCTGTCTCATTTCCCATCACAACTCTGTCAGATATGAATGGCTTTATAGACCAAGAATACAGGCCCAAGGCATCAAAAGTCCATGCATGGCAAGGTGGAAGGATTGCATGACCACAGCCCATCCAGGCATTCCTCACCAAAATTGTAGAATACACTAGAATATTCTAGAGTGAACAGAGCAATCAGGGAAAGCAGCATTCACCCCCATTTCCGAAGGGAATGGAGATCAAGAGAGGTTTGCTAGGTTGCACAGGTCACAGGCTGACCTTGGAGCTACCGAAGACTTCCCATCCCACACCCTACGGGAGCTGCCCACACGACCACTGTCTCTTCCCAAGGGGGTCCCTGAGGTGCTCCATGACAATGAACTCTTGTCCCTGAAGTACCTTCAAAGCTGTTCCCCAAGAATGCCACGATGGGAGAGATTTGGTCAACAAACCAGACAACTTAATTAAATTGTACATATGACCCATGGTGATGATGCTTTTGGCTTTTTCTATTACTTTATTTTATTTTATTTATTTTTTCTTCTTCCTTCTCTTTTTTTTATTGTCCATAATGAGTTACAACATTTAGTGGGCAAACAATGAGTTGTTATCCCCAATTCCCCGCTGCCCTCCCCTCCCCACTCCGCTGGATATCCTCCTCCATGGGTCATCTTTATTACTTTATTTTAATTAATTAATTTATTAGCAGAGAGAGAGAGAGAGAGAGAGAAAATGAGTGCACCAGGGTCTCTTGTCACTGGCTAGTTAGTCCCTAGCTGAATCTGTGAGCTCCAGGCTTAGTGAGAGATCCTGTCTCGGAGAGATTAAGTGGAGAGTGAGACACACACACACACACACACACACACACACGTGCTTGTGCATCTGCCTTTACATGGTCCTGGGGAATCGAACCTGGGTTGTTAGGCATTGCAGGCAAATGCTTTAATCACTGAGCTGTCTCTCCAGCCTGATTTCTGCTTTTTGGAGGCAGTGTCTCTCTACGTAGACCAACTTGCTCTGAAATTTACTCTGTAACCCAACCTGGATTCAAATTTGCATTTATCTTGCCTTAGCCTCCCAAGTGTTAGGATTGCAGCTGTCTGTCACCAAGGCTCACTCTTAGAACAATCTTTTAAAGAAATAATCCAAGCGCATGTCGAATAAAGAGGCAATAAAAACCGTAAGCTGGGCCAGAAAGTACTCAATGTGTTTAATGAGATACTATGTCATCATTTTATATAGAATACAAACAGATTTAACAAGCCAGGTGTGGTGGTTTATACCTGTTATCCCAGTGTGCAGGAGGTTGAGGCAGGGGGCTTGAGTCCAAGACCAATTTGAGCTATTTAATGAGACCCTCTGTAAAAAAAAAAAAGGCAAAGAAAGGCAGAGTAGGAGCGCTGGCTGGCATCTCAAATGGGCAGAGTGGATGAATAGTTTGGTTACGTGCTTTGACCACAAAGATCTGAGGAATTCTAGCTTAGGAATTATTAGTGGGATGTGATTTCTCCTGGAATCCCATCACTCTGAAGGCTGAGGGGGAGCAGGAGTTCAAGGCCAGCCTGGGTTGTGAGACATAGTGAGACTTCATCTCAATAAAAAACAGGGGACTTGGGAGATGACTGTTAGTTAGGTGCTTGCACAAGCATGAGGACCTGAGTTCAGATCCTCAGCCTCATGTCAAAGCCAGGCATGGTGGCACATGTCTATAGTCCCAGCTTTGGGGAAGTGGAGACAGGAGGATCCCTGGGGCTCCCTGGCTAGTTAGTCCCTAGCTGAATCTGTGAGCTCCAGGCTTAGTGAGAGATCCTGTCTCGGAGAGATTAAGTGGAGAGTGAGACACACACACACACACACACACACACACACACACACACACACACACGCGCGCGTGCCTACGCGCATACCATGTACACATAAAAAGGTTATGCTTCTCACAGACACAAAAGAAAGACAAAACAAAAATGAAAAATCAAATGATAACATTATATCTTCAAGGTGGAGAATTTAGAAAATACAGAAAAGCAAAACAATGAGTATCTCCCTCACACTTACCACCTGCGTGGTCATTGTTAATGTTTTGTTTTCTTTCTGGGTGTGGACTTACATTTCGTCTATGGACGGCTTACTTATTTATTGGCACTAGGAAGTGAATTTAGGGCACTGTACACATAAAGCAAATATTCAATCACTGAGCCACACTTGGCAACTCTCTCTTTCTCTCTTTTTCTCATATGTTTCCCCCCCCAGGTAGGGTCTCACTCTAGCCCAGGCTGACCTGGAATTCACTATGTAGTCTCAGGCTGGCCTCGAACTCACAGTGATCCTCCTACCTCTGCCTCCCAAGTGCTGGGATTAAACGCATGCACCACTACATCCAGCACTCATATGCTTTCTTTTCTTTTTTAAAAAAATATTTTACTTATTCATTTTCAAGCAGAGAGGGAGAGAGGAGAGAAAAAGAGAGAGAGAGAGACAAGAGAGAACACCAGGGCCACCACTTTGTGGGTCTGGCTTATGTGAGTCCTGGGGAATTGAACCTGGGGCCTCAGGCACTGGAGGCAAGTGCCTTAAACACTGAGCCATCTCTCCAGCCCAGCACTCATATGCTTTCTGAGACAAGGTCTCACTATGTAGCTCAGACTCTCTTCAAACTATACTTACTATAGCTAACATTGGCCTTAAACTTTTGGTCCTCCTGCCTCGGTGTATCGTTACTTTCCCTGGGGGAGAAATAAATACCTATACACCTTAGATTTGGCATTGACCACAGACCAAGGCAATGATTTCATCCAAGTTCAGCTTGGTGAATTGATGAATTTATTGGGTTTACTTATAAGAACATAGGTGAGGGGTTACAAAAGCAGGAGTGACCCCGAGAAGCTGTACTGTCAATAAGTCCCACCCCAGCATGAGTGACCTCCTCACAGCTGCCTAGATTGAGTCCCCCTTCAGTTAATAGTCTGTCTCCTTTATAAGAAAGACGGCACCTCATAAGACCATGTGCAGCTCAGACAGGATTCCATACATTTTTGGAGGCCCAGAGGGAATGTGTCTGGAATCTCAGTTGAGGGTCTAATGGCCCTCCGCCTCCTCCTAAGAGATTATTATGGGCTGGATATTGTGAGGGTGTAATGCAGGTAATCCCAGCTGCTCTGAGTTCAAGATGGCAATGGCCATGTCATTGCCCAGAATACTGCATTCCACACCACTAAGTAGACCAGGCTGGCCTGGACTCATGACCCTCCTGCCTCTGCCTCCCTGGGGCATTCCTACCGTTCCTGGACACCAGCTGGCATCATCTGACATCCCATTGCTTGCTTTGAACGGAAAGTCTTTGCTTCCTTGCAAAATGTATCTACTTTCTCCTTCTTATAGGCCTCTTGTTACTTTGTGTGTTCTTGATATGGAGGTCAGAGGTAGATGTCAGGGGTGTCCCTCAATCACCCTCCCCTTTATTCTCTGAGACAGGCTCTCTCACTGGACCTGGAGCTCATTGATTCAGCTAGACTGGATGGCCTGCAAGTCCCGGGAATCCCTGTGTCTATCACCCAAGATTACAGGCATGCACCACCATGCCCGGCCCTTTTATTTACGTGCTGGGGATCTAAACTCAGGTCCTGAAGCTCCTGAACCAAGCACTTTACCTACTAAGCCATCTTCCAAGCCCCCAACTTGACTTTGTTTGGAAGAGAAATGTTTGTTTCTCTCACCTTCCTAGCAAAGCATTCCTTTAAAAGATTAATGAATTTATTTATTGATTGATGGAGGGTTTCTCTCTAGACCAGGCTGACCTGGAACTCACTCTGTAGTCCCAGGCTGGTCTTGAACTCACAGCCATCCTCCTACCTCTGTCTCCCAAGTGCTGGGATTAAAGGCGAGCACCACCACACCCGGCTCTTTTGTTCTGCCTTAGTTTTCCTGTGTTCCAAAATAAATTAGAAAACAGTATTTGGTCAAGGAAAATGGATTTATTTACAGTTTGGTCAAATGGGGGAGAAAGAACCTAATTTTGTTCCTTTGTGCCTGTGGCAGTCTCAGCGTTTCTAGAAAACCATGAGGCAGTGCTGGGGTTGTAGCTCAGTTGGCAGAGTGCTTGCTTAGCATGAAAAATAATCCTGGGTTTGGGCTAAAGAGATGGCTCAGTGGTTAAAGGCACCTGCTTTCAAAGCCTGACAAGCCGTGGTTCAATTCCCCAGCACCCGTGTACAGCTAGATGCACAAAACGGCGCATGCATCTGAGTTCATTTGCAATGGCTAGAGGCCCTCCTGCACCCATTTTCTCTTCTCTCTCCCTCCTATATAAATAAATAAATAAATAAATACTTTTTAAAACCCTGGGTTTGCTATGCAGCATTGCATAAACTGGGCATGGTTTATACCCTGTAACCCCAGCACTCGGGAGCTGCAAGTACGGTTAGCAGTTCAAGGTCATCTTCAGCTACACAGTGAATTTGAGGCCAGCCTGAGCAACATGAAACCCTGTCTCAATAAAAAAGGAAAGGTAGGGCTGGAGAGATGGCTCGGCAGTTAAGGCACTTGCCTCCAGTGTCTAAGGCCCCAGGTTCAATCCCCCAGGACCCACATAAGCCAGACCCACAAGGTGGTGGCCCTGGTGCTCTTGTTCTCTCTCTCTTTCTCTTTCTCTCTCTCTGTGCTTGCAAATGAATAAATAAAATATTAAAAAAGGAAAGGTAAACAGAAAAAGAAAGCCACCAGACAAAAGTCAGAAGATACATAGATTTGACTGAAATAGTTTAATGGCGCTTTTTCTGGAGCAAGATGACATGTCCCCAGGTTTCCTCCCTTGTCTCCATTAGAAGCGACGCCACCATTTTAGAAGTTAGACTGCACAGAAGGGCTCAGGGTTCAGTGGATAAAGTGCTTCCTGTGCAAGTGGCGGGATCTGAGGACCCGAGTTCAGATCTCCAGCATCCAAGTAAAAGTCAGCTGTGGTGTACCAGCATGCCTAATTCCAGCACATAAATGTACATCGCATACATATGAACACACTCACGTGCACACACACCACATGCACATAAGCAAAAAAAACTCAACCAAAAAAGCCACCCCCAAAAAACTAGGGACGGAGAGATGGCTCAGTGATTAAGAAACTTGCCTGCAAAGCCTAACAACCCGGGTGTGATCCCTAGTACCCACATGAAGCCAGATGCGCAAAGTGGCACATGCATCTGGAATCCGTTTGCAGCGGCTGGAGGCCCTGGTACACCCATTCTCTCTGTGTCTCTTCTCTCTGTTTGCAAATAAATAAATAGAAATATTTTTTAAAAACCCAAACAAAACAAAAGCAAAGCAACACAAAGCAAAACAAAAACAAATCGACAACGCAAAAAAAAATGCACAAGGATTCAGAGAGCAATTATTAGAAGAGATGAGAATGGTCAAAGGCAGGTCAAATAGTACCCAAATGGAGACAATGCCATGAATCCAGGAGTGGCCAATGAGAACAGGCATACCCCTTCCTCTATTCCCCAGCAGGTCCCTGTCTTCACCAGGTCCCCTGGTGGCCAACTAAGTCGCAGTCATGGCCTCCCTGCTTCTGTCTTCTGTCTCTCACCACCTCCAGGACATGGATTTTCTTAAGGCACAGTTGCAATCATGGCCCTTTTTACGGGGTGTGTAGGTGGGGGCAGGGGCTCACACACACCAGAGCACCGTGTGTAGAGATCAGAGGACACCTGGGGTGTCAGCCTTCCACCTTGTTTGGGACAGGGTCTCTCTTGTGTTTTATTCATTCATTCATTCATTCATTTATTTATTTATTCATTCATTTATTTATTTTTGCCATTGTGAATACCAGACTCTTTGGCCTTCAAGCTTTGGAATTCTCCTAACTGCCTCCTGTGGCCATAGGCGTGTTGAAATTACAGAGGGATGTGCCACTGTGACTTGCTTTATGCGGGTTCTGGGGATCCGAACTTCAGTCCCCAGCTAGCACAGCGAGTGCTTTTAACCACTCCGAAGCCCAATGATGGACTTTTGTTGAATATTCTTCACTAGCGGTCAGTCACCTTCAAGCCCCATTCAAACCCCAGGCTGGTGTGTGCCCACCTGCCCCATGTCACCCCAACACGCAGTGGGCACCCTCACCTCTGGGACTCCACACATCCTGTTACTTCAGCATTTTCTGTCTTCCCTTCGTCTGTTTCCCACCCCCTTCCCTTATGCTGAAAGTCAAAGCCAGCATGTACTTGAGCTCTCTTCCTAGCCAAATGACCTTGAGAGTTATTTCACCTTCAACCCTTACAGAAATGTCCAGCACTCTCTTGCAGGGCTTTTGTAAAGATGACCTCCAGCAACTGGGAAGTGTGGGGTAGATTTCCAGGACTCACCGATTCATTTATAAGAGGTTCAAGTTAAAATGGACACACCTGTAATCCCAGTCCTTGGAAAGCAGGAGTTTGAGGCCAGCTTGGAGTACATTGAGAGACCCTGTCAGCAAGCAAAACATAAATCAAAAAGGAACATTGGGTTGGCTTTGTGGGACAGAATGTTCGATACGCTCATAGTTTACAACCTAGAGGGACGAAGGCATTTCCTAGGCCGTTACAAAGCCACTGAGTTTTAACTGTCTTACGTTTTGAGATGGGGTGGGTTAGGCTAACTGGCTGTCAGCGAAATCCACCTCTCCTCACCCTAATGCATTCCTTTTGAGTCAGTTAGGAAAATGACCATAAACTGACTTTATAGGTCTTCTGATTGTTAGATTTGTCACAACAAACACCTTCTACCCTGACTATATAAAAAGCCCAGTAACATTTATGAGTAAATCAAAAACCTCCTTTTAATTTTTTATGGAAACACTGTAGCTTAAGTATTACCTCCTCTCTTAAGCCTTTGTCAACAGGAGTCGAGGGACTGTCCCCTCCCTCACTGGCGGCTGTAACTCCTGGTGGAGTCTCAGATGGGACTCTACAACTTTTTTTGCCCTTTCTGAGATAGGATTTCGTGGACCCCAGGCTAGCTTCCAATGCCCTATGTAGCCAAGGATGACCTTGAACTCCGGATCCTCCTGTGCTCACTTCCACAGTGCTGGGGTTAGGTGTGTGGAGCATCACACATGGTTTATGTGGGGCAGAACCTAGGGCTTCCTGCAAGCTAGGTAAACATTCTACCAACTGAGACACATTCCCCAACTTCCTTTTGTTTATTAAACATTTATGGGGCTGGAGAGATGGCTCAGCAGTTAAGGCACTTGCCTCCAGTGCCTAAGGCCCTGGGTTCAATTCTCCAGTACCCATATATGCCAGACCCACAAGGTGGTGACACTGGCGTGCTCTCTCTCTCTCTCTCTCTCTCTCTCTCTCTCTCTCTCTGTATTTCTCTGCTTGAAAATGAATAAATAAAATACCTAAAAACATTGATTTGCACACGTATGTGTATGGGTGTGCCAGGGTCTCTAGCTGCTGCAAACCAATGCCCAACTGGCTTTATGTGGGTGGCTGTGCAATTAAACCCTGGCTGACAGGCTTTGCAAGCAAGCACCTTTACCCACTGAGCCATCTGCCCAGCCCCTCCTTTGGGTTTTGAGATAGAACCTCACACTGTAGCCCAGGCTGGCTTCAAAAATGGCCATCTTTCTCCCTCATCCTCGTAAGTGCTGAGATTATAGGCCTTTCCTACCTTTATGGTGGAGAGAGCAGGGATGGAGGTTGACCTGTTCTTGATCCCAGGACATTGCTCATCACTGGGGTTCTGAGCAACAGAGTTAAGCGGAAGCTGGAACAAGCAGGCACAGAGCTGAGAACTGGTTTTCCTTTGAGTGTATGAAGGCAGGGTGGCTCTGGGAGACATAGACTCAGAGGCAGGAGAGCAGAGGGCACCTCACTCAAGGCAAGGAGGGGCAGGAAGAGAAAACACCTTTTGGGAGGAGCACAGCTCTGAGGCCTCTGTCTCTGCCAAGTGGGGAGTTACTAACCCTGAGATCTGCCACCTTCTGATTTGGGTGGACAAGAGACCTTGAGTGAATATGCTCTGTGTCTCTCACATTCCTCAAAAACTGTATTTATTGTGCTCGCTTCGGCAGCACATATACTAAAAAAAAGTATTTATTTATTTGCAAGTAAGGAGAGACTGAATGAATGAATATAGGAATACTAGGACCTCTTGCCATTGAAAATGAACATCAGTGCATGCACCACTCTGCACATCTGGTTTTACGTGGGTACTGGAGAATTGACCCCAGGCCATCAGGCTTTGTAAACAGCACCTTTAACTGCTGAGCCCCGTGTCTCTTTCTGATTCTCTCTCACTCCTGAGTGAAGCTTACCTCCACACTCACAGCCTGCCGCATGCAATCCCTCCATTCCCACTACTCTGAATGAAATAAAACTTTATTCAGGGAGAAATGACTGGGAAAAACCAAACACCTACTAATGTAAGAAGAAAAAATAGAGGCTGGGGGTGAGGCTTAGTGGTAGACCCCTGCCTAGAACACCCCAGTGAGAGGCTGGGGGTGTGGCTCAGTAGTAGAGCTCCTGCCTAGAGTCCCCAGTGAGGGGCTGGGGTGTGGCTCAGTGGTAGAGCTCCTGCCTAGAATCCCCCAGTGAGGGGCTGGGGTGTTGCTCATTGGTAGAGCTCCTGCCTAGAATCCCCCAGTGAGGGGCTGGGGTGTAGCACAGTGGTAGACTGCTTTATAAAGCCCAAGTTCAAACCCTAGTACTACAAAAGTGAAACCTCAAGAGGTAAAAAGCACTTTTCAGTCTTTTTCATGAATTTAGAATTCCAAAATCCCTAGGCACTATGGCAACAGAATAACATTAACTGACCATTTGATCATCATCTTCCTGTAATATTTTAAAAAGCCCTAGATCCAGATCTGTCACCTAGAGCGGTATTTCTTAGCTGGTCATCCACACTACACCTTGTCTGGTCCCCTCCCAGCCTCTCCTGTGACCTCTCCCTGCCTCTTTTAGGACCTTGTCTAAACAAGGCTGTCTGGGAGGGGACAGGGTGACTCTGTGGCTGAAACAAACCCTTTCAGTTTGGTGCTCAGTTCATCTCTCCATAGAGGTGACAGATGCAGCCCTTGGGCATCTGTAGGGAGGGGTGGGGACAGCTAGTAGTGACAAGGGGTTCTCTCGAGGATGTTACTTGGATAATGTTTTGTGGACTCTCTAATCACCCCTGGTGTGATGACATTGCAAAGATCTTTTGCATGTATGGTATTATTCATCTCACTGACAGATGAATAGAAGTCAGAGATTGTATTCCCACCTACCTATATGAGCTACTTTTCTCATTGCTGTGACAAAATGCCTGACAGGAGCAACTTCAAGGCAAAGCCTTTATTTACTTATTTTATTTATTTATTTATTTATTTTGGTTTTTCGAGGTAGGGTCTCGCTCTAGTCCGGGCTGACCTGGAATTCACTATGTAGTCCTAGGGTGGCCTTGAACTCACAGCGATCCTCCTACCTCTGCCTCCTGAGTACTGGGATTAAAGGCATGTGCTACCATGCCCGGCCAGAGCATTTATTTTGGCTCACGGATTAAGGGAAGCCATGGTGGCATAGCAGGAGGAGGCTGCTCACATTGTGTCTGCAGTCAGGAAGCAGAGAGAGATGAGCACTGGTGCTCAGATCACTGTCTCCTTTGTATTCAGTCCTGGACCCCAGCCCAAGGGATGGTGTTGCCCACCTGCAGGGAGGGTGTTCCCTCCTCAGTTAAATCTCTCTGGAAACTCCCTTAAAAACACACCTGAAGGTGTGTCTCCTCAGTTCTTCACGATTCAGTTAAGTTGACAGTGAAGACTAACCACTACGCTGCACAACAGGAAAACAGAGCTACACACACAATCTTGTGTCCCATATGTCACTAGAGAAGAAATAGGTCCTTCTGTCACATGTCCAGACTGAACTCTGTCACTACTGTACAACAATAGCTCATTGGTGGGCTATAGGACCCAGTATAGACAAGGAGCCTGATGTGTGACCTAGTGAGGACCACAGGGTGGCCAGGAGGACCAGAAGTGGCAGTATTCCAGTGAGGATGGCCTGTGTGGGTGTGCACATGCAAGTGTGCCTAGAGGGAAAGTACAGAGCAAGAATTGCCCATGGAGGGGCCTGGAGAGATGGCTCAGTGGTACTTGCCTGCAAGGTCTAATGGCCTGGGTTCATTTCCCTAGTACCCAGGTAAAGCCAGCTGCACAAGGTGTCATGGTTACAGCAGCTAGAAACCCTGATGTGCCCATCCTCTCTCCCCCTACGCTTGGAAAGAAAGAAAGAAAGAAAATATTTTTAAAAGAATTGTCTATGGAGATGGGTGGTCTTGGAGGTGGTGGTAGGTGTTGGGTAGAGGTTAGATGTAATGGATGGGGGAAGGGAGACTGTCAGAATAAGTTCGAGCTGTAGGATGTAAGGTGTAATGATCTGAAAAGTGAGAGAAAGTGAGGAACAGAAGGACTGTCCCCGGGGCCACCACCAGAGTGAGCACAAACTTCCAGAGCGTGAACATCAATGAAGACATCGCTGTGCGCCTGGGGAGGTGTGTGTGGGAAGCACTGGACCGAGGTCGATGGATTTGGCTTTATGTAGCTCACACCGTTTGCTAATTTCTACAGCCACACTCCAAACAATTCAAGTTATAAATTACAGTCAGGACCCAGGAAATTATTTAGTGACACTTTGATCAGTAGACAAGATTAAAAAAAATATTTTATTTATTCATTTTCAAGCAGAGAGAGAGAGAGAGAGAGAGAGAGAGAGAGAGAGAGAGAGAGAGAGAGAGAGAGAACAGCAGGGCCACTACCTTGTGGGTCTGGCTTATGTGGGTCCTGGGGAATTGAACCCCGGGCCTTAGGCACTGAAGGCAAGTGCCTTAACCGCTAAGCCATCTCTCCAGCCCAGTAGACAAGATTTTGTGTTACCCAGACGAGAAAAAAAAAATGTGTCGGCCCCTTAGAAAATTTGGCCAAATCTATAGGCTCTTCATATGTCACTTTCTATACATGGAGGAGGATACTCCAACTTCACTTTTTGTTTGTTTTTTGAGGTAGGGTCTCACTCCAGCTCAGGTTGACCTGGAATTCACTATGTCGTCTTAGGCTTTTGCCTCAAAGTCACAGTGATCCTCTGACCTCTGCCTCCCAAGCGCTGGGAATAAAGGTGTGTGCCACCACGCCTGGCCAACTTCAGTGTTTTTTTTGGGGGGGGAGGGCTACCTAACTAGTCCTTACTCCTGCCTCAAAAATAAGTGACAAAAGCAATGAAGTTGTTTATGAAATTCATAAACCATAGCATCTTCTCTGATTTTTTTCAAACCACAGAATCAGCAAAAGTCATATTGACGGAAAGAAGTGGAGAAAATTTATCTACATCAAATACAAGTGACTCCATTACAAACTCCAGTGTATATGGGTCGACAACTTTGCCGAATGGCACAAAGTCAACAAATGCATCTGTGCCCACTGAAAATCCTCAAGCAACAATTCTAGATGAAGGAGTGACAACATCTTCAACGAGACCAAGTTCAGCACACACAAATGTGCTGGAAATTTCCAAAACCACAGTGCACGATGAAGGATCATCTTCCAAACCCGCCAGCCTAGCTGCAGCAAACACAGCCAGTTCCTCTGCTAGCTTGCAAAGCACAGTCTCGGCAGCTACATTTCCAAGGATCTCAGGTGCGGGACACTCAGGAGCTCCCCCTGACAGCTCTCCAGTCACAGTGCTGGCTGAGGAATTTACAAGTAGCTTAAGTTCTGTATACACAGCTCTTCAGTCAGACACCTCTCAACTCACAGTCCTGACTGAAGGCTCTACAACATTCCCAGGAGAACCAACCTCAACCCAGACAGCAGGAGCCACCGGAAAGCCTGAAATCACAGCCATGGTTGGACGATCAACATCTGAGCCAAGGGGCACAGGTGCAGCAAACACAAGCTTACAGGCTGAGCTCTCTCAAACCACAGCTCTGCCGGAAGGAGCCCTGACCTTTCCACACAGCCCAGTTCCAGCACAGACTACTCCAGTGCCTTCTGAAAGCTCCCAAAGTACTGTCCCCAAGGAAGGACCACCCACTCACCCAAGCCATCTCAGTTCAACACCCCCATCAGTGTCCACTGAGAGCTTTCAAAGTACTCTCCTAGATCAAGGATCGACAGTCAGCTCAGGAAACCCAAATCCAGCACACCCATCAGTGTCCACTAAGAATGCTCAAACAACAATCCAGGATGAAGAATCAACAACCAATCCAGGCTCAACACAAATATCAGTGACTGCTGGAAACTCTCCAAGTACAGTCCTGGATGAAGGATCAACAAGCCATCCAAGCAACCCAACTTCCACACAGACATCAGGGACCACTGGAAACTTTCAAAGTACTGCCCTGAATGAAGGATCCACAGACAGCTCAGGAAGCCCAAGTTCAACAGAATCATCACTGACTACCAGAAATTCTCAAGGTACTCTCTGGGATCAAGGATCAACAGCCAGCCCAGGAACCCAAAGTTCAACACTCTCATCAGTGTCCACTGAGAACTCTCAAACAAAAATTCAGGATGAACAATCAACAGCTCATCCAAGCAATCCAAGCTCAACACAGACCTCAGTGACCACTGGAAACTCTCAAAGTACAGTCCTGGATGAAGGATCAACTCAACCAATCAACCCAAGTTCATCATACACATTGCTGTCCACTCAGCTCTTTAAAACAATAATCCAGGAGGAAGGATCAACAGCTGGCCCAGCAAGTCCAAGTTCAACTCACACACCAGTGGCCACTGGAAACTCTCCAAGTACTGTTCTGAATGAAGGATCAACAGCTAATCCAAACAAACCAGGTTCTTCACACCCATCAGTGTTCACTGAAAGCCCTCAAACAACAATACAGCACAAAGGATCAACAGATATCCCGGGGAGCCCAAGTTTAGCACCTACATCAGTGTCCATCCAAAGTCCCCAAACCATAGTCTTGGATGAAGGACTTTCAACCTACCCAAGCCGACCAAGTTCAACACATGCTTCAGTGTCCACTGAGAGCTTTCAATACACAATCTGGGATGAAGCATTTGCATCCAGTCAAAGCAGCCCAAGTTCAGCATATACACAGGTGTCCACTGACAATTCAGCCCTGGTTGAAGGATTGACAACCTTCCCCAGCAGTAAAGGCTCAGAGTCTACAAGCATGACATCTGTCAGCTCTCAAGCCACAGTCCTGGTAGAAGGATCGACAGCATTTCCAAGCAGCCCAAGTTCTGCGCATACATCCTTGCCCACTGAAGTCAACCAAACCACCATTTTGGATGAAGAATCAACAACTAAGCCAAGCACCCCTCTTACAGCAAGCACAGCCATTCCCTTGGACAGCTCCCTAACAGTGGTTCAGACACAAGGATCTACAATGTTTCCAATCAGCCTAGGTTCAGAATACACAACCATAGCATCTGACAGATCCGCAGCCCCTGAGAAAACTCCAAGCACACCAACTTCAGGTCCTGCATATACAACTGTTCCATCGGACGGCCTCCAAACCACTGTCTTGATGGAAGAACCTACAACTTTCCCAACCAGCCCCAAATCAACACAGGCTTCAGGGGTCACTGACAGCCCACCAACCACAGTCCTGGATGAAGGATTAACAACCAAACTAAGAAGCCCGGCTGTAACAAGCACAACCATACCTTCCGATACTTCCCAAACAATGGTCTTCACTGAGGTACCTAGAGCCATTACAAGCAACCCAGGGACAGAACATACAATGGTGACTTCTGATGAGTCACGATCCACAGTCCTCCCTGAAGGATCAACAACTATGTGGAGAAGCTCAAGATCCACATACACACATCTTTCATCTGATAGCCTGCAAAGCACAGTCCAGACAGAAGGAACCACAGCATTCCCTAGAAGTCCAAGTTCAGCACACACACCAGGGCCTTCTGAAAGCTCACAAACAACATTTCTGGACAAAGGCTCCGCCGGTAACCCAAGCAGCCCAAATTCAGCACATACAACTATGCCTATAGAAAGTCAGCAAACCACCAACATGGACCAAGGATCAACAATCTATCCAGGTAGCACCAATTCAACACACCCATCAGCGCCCACTGAGAGCCACACTTCAGTCCTAGCTGAAGGCTCAACCACCACTCCAAGCGATCTTTTGGTAGCAAGCACAACCACACCATCCAGTAGCTCCCCAACAATGGTCTCAACTGAGGTATCCACAGCCTTTCCAAGCAGCCCAGAGACAGAACGAGTCACAGTGGCTTCTGATGGATCACAACCCACAACGCTCACCGAGGGATCTACAAGCACACAGAGCAGCTTAGGTTTCATATACACAACTCTTCCATCTGAGAGGTCCCAAAGCACAGTCCAAACTGAAGGGTCTACAGTCCCAAGAGGCCCAAGTTTAGAGAAAACAACACTGTCATTGGACAGCTCTCAAACCGTGATCCTACCCGAGGGGTCTACAAGCAAGTCAAGCAGCCTAGGGTCTGCATATTCAACGGACAGCTCTGAAACCACCATTCTGGCCAAAGGATCTACACAATCCTCCAGCATCCCAAGTTCAACACAGACATCAGGGTCCACTGTAAGCCCCCAAAGCACCGTCATGATCCAAGCCTCAGCCTCCTATCCAAGCAGCCCAATCTCAACACACCCATCAGTTCCCATCAAGAGCTTTCACCCCACAGTCCTGGCTGAAATGTCAACACACAACCCAAGCAGCTCTGCTGCAGTAAGTGCTGCTATGACGTCTGGTAGTTCCCAAAGAGTTGTGACCGAGGCATCAACCAGGTTTCCAAGCAGCCCTGGGTCAGCACACAGTACTCTGCCATCAGACAGTCCCTCGACCACTGTCATGACGGAAGGATCTACAACTGGGTCAGGTGGGTCAAGTTCAGCACCCACCACACTGCCATCAGGTACCTCTGTTACCACAGTCCTGTCTGAAGGGTCTACGACAGTCTCAAGCAGCACTCATTCAGAAGACACAGCAGTGACACCTGACAGGTCCCCAGGCACTGTCCTTCCTGAGGGATCTGCAACCCTACCAAGCAATTCATACTCAACCTTTACAGTTGATGACTCCAAACACACAGTCCAGACTGAAGCATCAACAACCAACCCAGACAGCCTGAGTTCAGTGCAAACATCCACACCCAATGAAAACACCCAAACCACCATCCTGGATGAAGGGTCGACAACAGCAGCAACCCCTAACAGTCTAAGTACAGCAAACATATTGCTGTCCTCTAGTAACTCCCAAACCACACTTGTGATGGAGGAACCAACAACCTTCCCGACCAACTTAGGTTTGGAGTATACAACAGTGCCATCAGACAGCTCCCAGACCATAGGCCTGGGTGAGGGATCAACAGCCATGCCAAGGAGCTCAGAGCCCACATACACTAGTCTTTCATCTGACAGCTCTGAAACCACCATCCCGACGGAAGGCTCTACAGCATCCCCAAGCACGCCAAGTTCAACACCAACATCACTGGCCACAGAAAGCCTCCAAAGCACCGTCATGGAAGAAGGATCAAGCACTTATCCTGCACAGTCACCAGAGCCTGCACAGAGTTCCCAAACCACCATCATGGCTGAGAGAAACACAACCATGCTACTCAGCTCGGGTGCCACATACACCTCTGTTCCATCCGACCTCGCTCAAACCACAGTCCAGACGGAAACAGGGAGAACACCCAGTATCAGGCCAAGTCTAGGACACACATTAGCACACTCTGAGAGCCCTCAAACCACAGTCCTGGAAAACGAATCTACAACCCAACCACTAAATACCTTTCCAGCTACCACAACCATGGACTCATACAGTTCCTGGTCCACACCCCGGGTGGAAGGATCAACAAACTTCCAAGGCAGCACCATTTTAGAACATACATCACTGACATCTGAGAGCTCCCAAACCAGAGTTGAGACAGAAGGATTCCCTAACATACCAAGCATCACTTCCACAGAAAGTATGAGACCACCTGACAACCAAAAAACCACAGTCCTGATTGAAGAATCCACACCCACTCCAAGCATCACTTCTTCAGAAAGCACGAGTCTGTGGAACAGCTATGAAACCACAGAATTGACTGTAGGACCCACTACAGCCTCAAACACAACTTCTGCAGAAAGCACAACGAATCAATCAGACATCTACCACAGCACAGCGTTGACTGCAGGCTCCACCAGGGCCCCAAGCACCATTTCTGTAGAAGGTGCTCATCCACCCCACGGCTCTCAAACCACAGTGCTGACTGAGGAATCAACCACTATTGCAAACAGCACATCAGCAGAAAGCACGACCAAGACATCTGACAGCTACAGAACCACAGTTCCCACAGAGGGATCCACCCACACTCCTAGCTTCAGTTCATCAGAAAGCACCAGTGTACATCACAGCTCCCAGAAACCAGTCCTGACTGAAACATCCTCCACCACTCCAAGGATCACTGCTGCAGAAACCACTATCAAGCCTGAAAGCAGCCAGACCACAGTCATGGTTAAAGGATCAACCCCCACTCCAGCCATCACACCATCAAAAAGCACAAGTAGTCAATCAGACAGCAACCAGACCACAGTAGTGACCACCACCACCTCAAGCATCACTTCAGCAGAAAGCACAATGAGTCCGGCTGACAGCTACCACAGCACAGTCCTGACTGACAGACCTACAACTGTTCCAAGTATCACTTCTTCACAAAGCACAACCAAATCATTTGACAGCTACGAAACCACAGTTCTGAGTGTACAATCCACTCCCACTACAGGTACCACTTCTGCAGAAAGCACGGGTCCATCAGACAACTACCAAACAACAGTTCTGACTGAGGGACCAACCACTACTGCAAGCATCACATCTCTGCAAAGCACCACCAAGACATCTGACAGCCTCCAAACGATGGTCCTGACTGAAGGATCCACCCCCACTCTGAGCATCACTTCATCAGAAAACACATTGAGGCCACCAGACAGTTACCAAAGCACAGTGTTGACTGCAGGACCCACCAGTGCCCCAAGCACCATTTCTGTAGAAGGTGCTCATCCACCCCACAGCTCTCAAACCACAGAGCTGTTGGAGGAATCAACCACTATTGCAAACATCACATCAGCAGAAAGCATGACCAAGAAATCTGAGAACTACAGAACCACAGTTCCCACAGAGGGATCCACCCCCACTCCTAGCCTCAGTTCATCAGAAAGCACCAGTCTACATCAGACCTCCCAGACCCCAGTCCTGACTGAAGCATCCTCCACAACTCCAAGGGTCACTTCTGCAGCATCTGACAGCCACCAGACCACAGTCCCAGTTAAAGGATCAATGCCCACTCCAACCATCACACCATCAGAAAGCAGAAGTAGTACATCAGACAGTGACCAGACTTCAGTAGTGCCCACCACCACCTCGAGCACCACATCAGGAGAAAGGACAGTGAGTCCAGCTGACAGCTACCACAGCACAGTCCTGACTGACAGACCTACAAATGTTCCAAGTATCACTTCTTCACAAAGCACTAAAAAACCATTTGACAGCTATGAAACCACAGTTCTGAGTGTACAATCCACTCCCACTCCACGAACCACTTCTGCAGAAAGCAAGGGTCCATCAGACAGCTACCAAACTCCAGTCCTGAATGATGGGTCAACTACAATTCTGAGAATCACATCTGGGCAAAGCATGACCAATACATCTGACAGCCACCAAACGACTGTCCTAGGTGAAGGATCCACCCCCACTCCAAGCATCACTTCATCAGAAAGCACAATGAGTCAATCAGACAGCTATGAAACCTCAGCATTGAGTGTAGGATCCACCAGCACCCCAAGGAGCCCTTCTGCTGAAATCACGAGTGCAACTGACAGCCACCAAACGACTGTCCTGACTGAAGGAGCCACTCCTACTGCAAGTCTTGATTCATCAAAAAGCACAGTGGGTGAATTGTACAGCCACCAGACCACGGCATTGACTGTAGAATCCACCAGCACCCCAAAAACCACTTCAGCAGAAAGTACAATGAAGCCATCTGAAAGCCACCAAATTACTGTCCTGAGTAAAGAACCCACCAGTGTTCCAAGCATCTCTTCTCCACAAAGAACAAACAATCCTTTGGACAATTTCCCAACCATGGTCCTCATTGAGGAAATAACCAGTATTCCAAGCACCATTTCATCAGAAATCACAAGGAGTCAATCAGACAGCGACCAGACCAGATCACTAACCGAAGGATCCACCACCAACACAAGCAGCACTTCTGCAGAGAGCACGAGTCCATCTGAAAGCTCCCAAACCACAGTCCTGGCTGAGGGCTCAAGCACTATTCCAAGCACCACACCTGTGGGAAACACAAGCAAGACATCTGACAGCCACCCAACCACAGTCCTGTTTGAAGAGTCAACACCCACTCCAAGTATCGCTTCAGCAGAAATCACCACTAGTCAGCTGGACAGCGATGAAAGCACAGCATTGACCGCAGGATCCACCAGCACCTCCAGCACCATCTCAGCAGGAAGCACGAGGAAGCCATCTGAGAGCCACCATGCTACAGTCCTGAATGAAGGACACACCACTGTTCCAAGCATCTCTTTTTCACAGAGCACGACAAAACCATTTGTCAGCTCTGGAACCCTGTCCCTGACTGAAGGGTCTACTATCACTCAAAGCTTCAGTTCGGCAGAAAGCACCCATCCATCCGACAGATCCCAAACCACAGTCCAGACTGAAGTATCCTCCACGACACCAAGGATCACTTCTCCTGGAAGAACTAATAAGCCATCTGACAGCCACCAGACCACAGTCCCAGTTAAACGATCAACCCTCGCTCCAGCCATCACACCATCAGAAAGCACAAGTAGTCCATCAGACAGCGACCAGACCTCAGTAGTGCCCACCAGCACCTCAAGCACCACATCAGGAGAAAGGACAGAGAGTCCAGCTGACAGCTACCACAGCACAGTCCTGACTGACAGACCTACAAATGTTCCAAATATCACTTCTTTACAAAGCGCAACCAAACCACTTGACAGCTATGAAACCACAGTTCTGAGTGTACAATCCACTCCCACTCCACACACCACTTCTGCAGAAAGCACGGGTCCTTCAGACAACTACCAAACTCCAGTCCTGACGGATGGGTCAACCACAGTTCTGAGCATCACATCTGTGGAAAGAATGACAAAGACATCTGATAGTCACCAAACAAATGTCTTGGCTGAAGGATCCACCCCGACTCCTGGCATCACTTCTGAAGAAAGAACTAGTCCATCAGAAAGCTACCAAACCACAGTTCCGCCTGAGAGATCAACAACTATTCTCAGCAGCACTTTACCAGGAAACCAGAGTCAATCAGACAGCTACCAGA
This sequence comes from Zapus hudsonius, assembly GCA_004024765.1. Taxonomy (NCBI): domain Eukaryota; kingdom Metazoa; phylum Chordata; class Mammalia; order Rodentia; family Dipodidae; genus Zapus; species Zapus hudsonius. The sequence goes on from PVHP010009088.1 coordinate 29,733, forward strand.
CCACAGTATTGACTGAAGCATCCACAACCACCTCAGGCTTCACTTCTGCAGAAAGCACAATGACTCCAGCTCACAGCCACCAAACCACAGTTATGACCCAGGTACCAACCACTATTCCAAGCATCACATCTGGGCAAAGCATGACCAATACATCTGACAGCCACCAAACGACTGTCCTAGGCGAAGGATCCACCCCCACTCCAAGAATCACTTCATCTGAAAGCACAATGAGTCAATCAGACAGCTACAAAACTATAGTATTGAGTGCAGGATCCACCAGCACACCAAGGAGCCCTTCAGCTGAAATCACGAGTCCAGCTGACAGCCACCAAAGCACAGTTTTGACTGAGGGATCAACCACTAGTCCAAGCTTCATGTCTGCAGACAGCATGACCAACACACCTGACAGCCACCAAACCACCGTCCTGACTGCAGGAGCCACTTCAACCACAAGCATTGATTCATCAGGAAGCACAGTGGGTGAATTGGACAGCCAGCAGACCACAGTATTGACCACTAGCACCCCAAAAACAACTTCAGCAGAAAGTACAATCAAGCCATATGAAAGCCACCAAACTACTGTCCTGAACAACGTACCCAGCAGTATTTCAAGCATCTCTTCTCCCCAAAACACAAAGAGTCCTTTGGACAGTTTCCAAACCATGGTCCTCATTGAGAGAGTAACTACTTTTCCAAGCACCATTCCATCAGAAAGAACAGTGAGTCAATCAGACAGCTACCAGACCACAGTATTGCCCACCCCCACCTCAAGCATCACTTCAGCAGAAAGGACAGTGAGTCCAGCTGACAGCTACCATAGCACAGTCCTGACTGAGGGATCTACTTCTGTTCCCAGCACCACATCACCAGAAAGCACAAACAAACCATTTGACAACTACGAAACTACAGTCCTGCCAGAAGGACCAATCCCCACTTCTAGCATCACTTCTGCAGAAAGTACGACCGAAACGTCTGACAGATACCAGAGCACACTACAGGCAGAAAGATCCACCTCCACCCCAAGTACCATTTCCAAAGAAAGCAGTAGTCCATCTGACAGCCACCAGACCACAGTCCTGATGGAGGGATCTACTATTATTCATAGCACTACATCACCAGAAAGTACAACCAAGATTTCTGACAGCTACAGAACCACAGCTCTGACAGAGGGATTCACCCCGACTCCAATCCTCAGCTCATCAGATAGCACCAGAGTACATCACAGCTTCCAGACCCCAGCTCTGAATGAAGCACCCTCCACCACTCCAAGGGTCACTTCTGCAGCCTCTGAAAGCCACCAGACCACAGTTCCAGATAAAGGATCAACCCCCACTCCAGCCATCACACCATCAGAAAGCACAAGTAGTCAGTTCGATAGTGACCAGACCTCAGTAGTGACCTCCACTACCGCATTGACCGCAGGATCCACCTCAAGTATCACTTCAGGAGAAAGGACAGTGAGTCCAGCTGACAGCTACCACAGCACAGTCCTCAATGAGGAATCCACTGCTGTTCCAAGTGTCACTTCTCCACAAAGCACAACAAAATCATTGGACACATTCCAAACCACAGTCCTGATGGAGGGATCAAGGACTATTCCAATCACCATTTCATCAGAGAGCACAATGAGTCAATCATACAGCTATGAAACCTCAGCATTGAGTGCAGGATCCACCAGCACGCCAAGGATTCCTTCTGCTAAAATCACGAGTCCAGCGGACAGCCACCAAACCATGGTCCCGACTGAAGGAGCAGCCACTAGTCCAAGGATCATGTCTGCAGACAGCCTGACTAAAACATCTGACAGTCACCAAACGACTGTCCTGACTGAAGGAGCCACTCCTACCAAAAGCATTGATTCATCAGAAAGCACAGTGGGTGAATTGTACAGCCACCAGACCACGGCATTGACTGTAGAATCCACCAGCACCCCAAAAACCACTTCAGCAGAAAGTACAATGAAGCCATCTGAAAACCACCACACTACTGTCCTGACTAAAGGACCCACCAGTGTTCCAAGCATCTCTTCTCCACAAAGCACAAACAATCCTTTGGACAATTTCCCAACCATGGTCCTGATTGAGGAAATAACCAGTATTCCAAGCACCATTTCATCAGAAAGCACAAGGAGTCAATCAGACAGCGACCAGACCACAGCACTACCCGAAGGATCCACCACCAACACAAGCAGCATGTCTGCAGAGAGCACGAGTCCATCTGAAAGCTCCCAAACCACAGTCCTGGCTGAGGGCTCAAGCACTAGTCCAAGCACCACATCTGTGGGAAACACTAGCAAGACATCAGACAGCCACCAAACCACAGTCCTGATTGAAGAGTCAACACCCACTCCAAGTATCGCTTCAGCAGAAATCACAACTAGTCAGTTGGTCAGCGATGAAAGCACAGCATTGACTGCAGGATCCACCAGCACCTCCAGCACCACCTCAGCAGGAAGCACAGGGAAGCCATCTGAAAGCTACGAAGCCACTCTTCTCACTGAGGGAACCACCAATGTTCCAAGCATGGCTTCTTCACAGAGCCCAACTAAACCATTTGACAGCTCCCAAACCACGGTCCTGGTTGAGAGATCAACAACTATTCTGAGAATCACTACTTCAGAAAGCACAATGAGTCGATCAGACAGCTACCTGACCACGGTATTGCCCACCACCCCCTCTAGCATCACTTCTGCAGAAAGCAAGAGTCCTGCCCAGAGCGACTGCACCACAGGCTTGACTGAGGGATTCACCGTTGTTCCAAGCATCACTTCTTCACAGAGCACAACCGAACCATTTGACAGCTATGAAACCACACTTCTGACAGAAGCATCAACCCGCCTTCCAAGCATCACTTCATCTGAAAGCACAATGAGTCAATCAGACAGCCACCAGACCACAGTATTGACTGTAGGATCCACCACCCAAATTGCTATGTCTGCAGACAGCACGAGCAGACCTTCTGAAAGCTACCAAAGCATGCTGCCGACTGAAGGATCTCCTAGCACTCCAGGCCTCAGTTCTGCAGAAAGCACCAGTCCATCCAACAGCTCCCACACCACAGCCTTGACTGAGGGATCAACCACAGTTCAATCTATCACTTCTGCAGGAAGCATGGATAAAACATCTCACAACCACCAAACAACTGTCCTGCCAGGAGGATCAACACCCACTCCAAGCATCACTTCATCTGAAAGCACAATGAGTCAGTCACACAAATTCCAGACCACAGCATTGACTATAGGATCCACCAGCACCCCCAAAACAACTTCAGCAGAAAGCACAATCAAGCCTTCTGAAAGCCACCAAACTACTGTCCTGAATAACATACCCACTAGTGTTTCAAGCATCTCTTCTCCACAAAGCACAACGAATCCCTTTGACAGTTTCCAAACCATGGTCCTGATTGAGAGAATAACAACTTTTCCAAGCACCACTCCACCCAAAAGAACAATGAGGCCATCAGACAGCTATCAGACCACAGTATTGCCCACCCCCACATCAGACATCACTTCAACAGAAAGGACAGTGAGTCCAGCTGACAGCTACCACAGCACAGTCCTGACTGAGGGATCTACTTCTGTTCTCAGCACCACATCACCAGAAAGCACAAACAAACCATTTGACAGCTACCAAACTACAGTCCTGACAGAAGAACCAATCCCCACTTCAAGCATCACTTCTGCAGAAAGCAAGAGTCCTGCCCAGAGCTATGGCACCACAGGCCTGACTGAGGGATCAGCCAATATGCATAGCACCACTTCTTTACAGAGCACAGCCAAACCATTTGTCAGCTCTGGAACCCCATTCATGACTGAAGGATCTACTAGCACTCAAAGCCACAATGTGGAAGAAACCACAGTCCTGACTGAAGGATCCTCCACCACACCAAGGGCCACTTCTCCTGGAAGAACTAATAAGCCATCTGACAGCCACCAGACCACAGTCCCAATGGAAGGATCACCGTCCTCTGCAAGCATCACCACTACAAAAAGCATGAGTCCAGCTGACAGTCACCAAACTCCAGTCCTTAATGAGGGATCCACCACTGTGATAAGTTTCACATCTCTGCAAAGGACAACCAAACCGTTTGACAGCTACAAAACCACAGTTATGGACGAAGTATCCACATCAACTTCAAACATCATTTCAGCAGAAAGTACAACCAAGACATCTGACAGCTCACAAACCCCACTCCTGCCTGAAGGATCCACAGGAATTCCAAACCGCACGACCCAAGACAACAGCAGTCCACCGGAGATCCAGCAATCGACACTCCTGACTGTAGGACCCACCACCTCAAGCATCACTTCTGGAGAAAGCATGAGTCCATCTCACAGCTACCAAAGCACAGTCCCGACTGAGGATCCAACCACTGCTGCAAACCTCTCATCTGTGCAAACCACAGCCAAGACATCTGACAATCTCCAAACGACTGTCCTGACTGAAGGATCCACCCTCACTCTGAGCATCACTTCATCAGAAAAAACAATGAGCCCACCAGACAGCTACCACAGCACAGTACTGACTGCAGGATACACCAGCACCCCAAGCACCATTTCTGTAGAAAGCGCTCATCCAACCCACGGCTCTCAAACCACAGTGCTGTCTGAGGAATCAACCACTATTTCAAATAGCACATCAGGGGAAAGCACGACCAAGACATCTGACAGCTACAGAACCACAGTTCCCACAGAGGGATCCACCCCGACTCCTAGCCTCATTTTATCAGAAAGCACCAGTGTACATCACAGCTCTCAGATGCCAGTCCTGACTGACACATCCTCCACCACTCCAAGGGTCACTTCTGAAGAAAGCTACCAAACCACAGCTCCCCCTGAGAGGTCAACTATTCTCAGCACCACTTTTCTAGAAAACAAGAGTCAATCAGACAGCTACCAGACCACAGTATTGACTGAAGTATCCACAACCACCTCTAGCATCACTTCTGTAGAAAGCACAATGACTCCAGCTTACAGTTACCAAACCACAGTTCTGACTGAGGTACCAACCACTATTCCAAGCATCACATCTGTGCAAAGTGTGACCAATACATCTGACAGCCACCAAATGACTGTTCTAACTGAAGAATCAAACCCAACTCCAAGCATGAGTTCATCTGAAAGCACCAGTCTACATCACAGCTCCCAGACCCAATTCCTGACAGAACCACCCTCCACCACTCCAAGGATCACTGCTGCAGAACCCACTATCAAGCCATCTGAGAGCCACCAGACCACAGTCCTGGTTAAAGGATCAACCCCCACTCCAGGCATCACACCAGCAGAGAGCACAAGTAGTCCATCAGACAGCGACCAGACCTCAGTAGTGCCCACCAGCACCTCAAGCACCACATCAGGAGAAAGGACAGAGAGTCCAGCTGACAGCTACCACAGCACAGTCCTGACTGACAGACCTACAAATGTTCCAAATATCACTTCTTTACAAAGCGCAACCAAACCACTTGACAGCTATGAAACCACAGTTCTGAGTGTAAAATCCACTCCCACTACAAGCAACCCTTCGTCAGAAAGCACAGGTCCATCAGACAACTACCAAACTCCAGTACAGACGGATGGGTCAACCACAATTCTGAGCATCACATCTGTGGAAAGAATGACAAAGACATCTGATAGTCACCAAACAAATGTCTTGGCTGAAGGATCCACCCTGACTCCTGGCATCATTTCTGAAGAAAGAACTAGTCCATCAGAAAGCTACCAAACCACAGTTCCGCCTGAGAGGTCAACAACTATTCTCAGCAGCACTTTACTAGGAAACCAGAGTCAATCAGACAGCTACCAGACCACAGTATTGACTGAAGCATCCACAACCACCTCAGGCTTCACTTCTACAGAAAGCACAATGACTCCAGCTGACAGCCACCAAACCATGGTTCTAACTAAGGTATCAACCACTATTACAACCATCACATCTGTGCAAAGCATGAACAATACATCTGACAGCCACCAAACGACTGTCCTAGGTGAAGGATCCACCCCCACTCCAAGCATCACTTCATCAGAAAGTACAATGAGTCAATCAGACAGCTACAAAACCTCAGCATTGAGTGCAGGATCCACCAGCACCCCAAGGAGCCCTTCTGCTGAAATCACAAGTGCAACTGACAGCCACCAAACGACTGTCCTGAGTGAAGGAGCCACTGTGACCACAAGCATTGATCCATCAGAAAGCACAGTGGGTGAACTGGAAAGCCACCAGACCACAGCATTGACTGTAGGATCCTCCAGCACCCCAAACACTACTTCAGCAGAAAGTACAATGAAACCATCTGAAAGCCATCAAACTACTGTCCTGAGTAAAGAACCCACCAGTGTTCCAAGCATCTCTTCTCCACAAAGCACAAACAATCCTTTGGACAATTTCCCAACCATGGTCCTCATTGAGGAAATAACCAGTATTCCAAGCACCATTTCATCAGAAAGCACAAGGAGTCAATCAGACAGCGACCAGACTACAGCACTAACCAAAGGATCCACCACCAACACAAGCAGCACTTCTGCAGAGAGCACGAGTCCATCTGAAAGCTCCCAAACCACAGTCCTGGCTGAGGGCTCAAGCACTATTCCAAGCACCACATCTGTGGGAAACACTAGCAAGACATCTGACAGCCATCAAACCACAGTCCTGATTGAAGAGTCAACACCCACTCCAAGTATCACTTCAGCAGAAATCACCGCTAGTCAGTTGGACAGCGATGAAAGCACAGCATTGACTGCAGGATCCACCAGCACCTCCAGCACCACCTCAGCAGGAAGCACAGGGAAGCCATCTGAGAGCCATCATAGTACAGTCCTGAATGAAGGACACACCACGATTCCAGGCATCTCTTCTTCACAGAGCACAACCAAACCATTTATCAGCTCTGGAACCCCATTCCTGAGTGAAGGATCTACTACCACTCGAAGCTTCAGTTCTGCAGAAAACACCAATCCATTCCACAGCTCCCAAACCAGAGTCCCGACTGTAGGATCCTCCACCTACACAAGCATCACTTCTGCAGAAAGCTTGAGACCATCTGATAGCTACCAAACCTCAGTCCTGACTGATGTGTCATCCACAATTCCCAGCATCACATCTACAGTAAGCATGACTAAAACATCTGACAACCACCAAATGACTGTCCTGACTGAAAGACCAACCCCCGCTCCAAGCATCACATCATCAGAAAGCACGAGTCAGCCAGACAGCTACCAGACCACAGTATTGACTCTAGGATCCACCAGCTCACAGAGCATCACTCTTGTAAAAAGCACAAGTCCACCTGACAGCTATTCATCCACAGTCCTGAGGGAGGAATCAGTCCCTCTTCCAAGCTCCGCTGCTCCAGGAAGCACAGTGAAGCCATCAGACAGCTCCCAAACCACACTGCAGCCTGAAGGACCCACGAGCGCCCCAAGTCCAGCTGACAGCCACCAAAGCACAATCCTGACTGAGGGATCAACCACTAGTCCAAGCATCATGTCTGCAGACAGCACGACCAAAACACCTGACAGTCACCAAATGACTGTCCTGACTGAAGGAGCCACTCCTACCGCAAGCATTGATTCATCAGAAAGCACAGTGAGTGAACTGGGCAGCCACCAGACCACAGCATTTACTGTAGGATCCACCAGCACCACGCCAGCAGAAAGCACAAGGAAGCCATCTGAGAGCCACCATAGTACAGTCCTGAATGAAGGACACACTACTGTTCCAGGCATCTCTTCTCCACAAAGCACAACCAAACTATTTGTCAGCTCGGGAATCCTATTCATGACTGAAGGATCTACTAGTACTCAAAGCCACACTGTGGAAGAAACTACTCATCCATCTGACAGCTCTCAAACCACAGTCCTGACTGAAGGATCCTCCACCACACCAAGGATCACTTCTCTTGGAAGAACTAATAAGCCATCTGACAGCCACCAGACCACAGTCCCAATGACAGGATCAATGCCCACCCCAAGCATGACTTCTGCCGAAAGCACAGAGAGTCCAGCAGACAGCTTCCACACCACACTCTTGGCTGCGGGATCCAGCACTGTGCCAAGAATCACTTCTGTGGAAAGCATGAGCCAGACATCTTTCAACCTCCAAACTACTGTCCTGTCAGAAATCTCAACCCCCTATCCAAGCATCACTTCATCTGAAAGCACAATGAGTCAATCAGACAGCCACCAGATCACAGTATTGACTGTAGGATCCACAGCCCCAAGCACCATGTCTGCAGACAGCACGAGCAGACCTTCTGAAAGCTACCCAAGCACGCTGCCAACTGAAGGATCTCCTAGCACTCCAGGCCTTAGTTCTGCAGAAAGCACCAGTCCATCTGAGAGCTCCCACACCACAGCCTTGACTGAGGGATCCACCACAGTTCAACGTATCACTTCTGCAGGAAGCATGGATAAAACATCTCACAACCACCAAACAACTGTCCTGCCAGAAGGATCAACACCCACTCCAAGCATCAATCCATCAGAAATCACAAAGAGTCAGTCAGACAGCTACCAGACCAGAGTACTGACCACCACCCCTTCTAGCATCACTTCAGCAGAAAGCACAATAAGTCCAGGTGACACCTACCACACCACAGTTCTTAACAAGGAATCCACAGCTGTTCCAAGGGTCACTTCTCCACAAAGCAAAACAAATCCATTGGACAGCTCCCAAACCACGGTCCAGATGGAGGGATCATGGACTAGTCTAATCACCACTTCATCAGAAAGCACAATGAGTCAATCACACAGATACGAAACCTCAGCATTGACTACAGGATCCACCAGCACCCCAAGGATCCCTTCAGCTGAAATTACAAGTCCAGATGACAGCCACCAAAGCACAGTCCCAACTGAGGAATCAACCACTAGTCCAAACATCATGTCTGCATACAGCATGACTAAAACACCTGACAGTCACCAAACGACTGTCCTCACTGCAGGAGCCACTACTACCACAATCATTGATTCATCAGAAAGCACAATGGATAAATTAGACAGCCACCTGACCACAGCATTGACTGTAGGATCCACCAGCACCCCAAAAACAACTTCAGCAGAAAGCACAATGAAGCCATCTGAAAGCCACCAAACTACTGTCCTGAATAACATACCGACTAGTGTTTCAAGCAACTCTTCTCCACAAAGCACAAACAATCCTTTGGAGAGTTTCCAAACCATGGTCCTGATTGAGGAAAGAACTACTTTTCAAACCATCCCTCCATCAGAAAGCACAATACGTCAATCAGACAGTTACCAGACCACAGTATTGCCCACCACCAACTCCAATATTACTTCATCAGAAAGCACAATAAGACCAGATGACAGCTACCATAGCACAGTCCTGACTGAGGGATCTACTTCTGTTCCCAGCACCACATCTCCAGAAATCACAAACAAACCATTTGACAGCTACCAAACTACAGTCCTGCCAGAAGAACCAATCCCCACTTCAAGCGTCATTTCTGCAGAAAGCAAGAGTCCTGCCCAGAGCTATGGCACCACAGTCCTGACTGAGGGATCAGCCAATGTGCATAGCACCACTTCTTCACAGAGCACAGCCAAACCATTTGACAGCTATGAAACCACACTTCTGACAGAAGCATCAACCCCCCATCGAAGCATCACTTCATCTGAAAGCACAATGAGTCAATCTGACAGTCAACAGACCACAGTATTGACTGTAGGCTCCACCACCCAAATTTCTATGTCTGCAGACAGCACGAGCAAACCTTCTGAAAGCTACCAAAGCACGCTGCCGACTGAAGGATCTCCTAGCACTCCAGGCCTCAGTTCTGCAGAAATCACAAGTCCATCCGACAGCTACCACACCACAGCCTTGTCTGAGGGATCCACCACAGTTCAACGTATCACTTCTGCAGGAAGCATGGATAAAACATCTCACAACCACCAAACAACTGTCCTGCCAGAAGGATCAACAGCCACACAGAGCATCAGTCCATCAGATATCACAAAGAGTCAGTCAGACAGCTACCAGACCAGAGTACTAACCACCACCTCTTCTAGCATCACTTCAGGAGAAAGAACAATGAGTCCAGGTGAAAACTACCACACCACAGTACTGACAGAGGGACCTACAACTGTTCCCAGTATCACTTCTTCACAAAGGTCAACCAAACCATTTCACAGCTATGGAACCACAGTTCTGAGTGTACAATCCACTCCCACTCCAAGCACCACTTTTGCAGAAAGCATGGGTCCATCAGACAGCTACCAAACTCCAGTCCAGACGGATGGGTCAACCACAATTCTGAGCATCACATCTGTGGAAAGAATGACAAAGACATCTGATAGTCACCAAACAAATGTCTTGGCTGAAGGATCCACCCCCATTCCTGGCATCACGTCTGAAGAAAAAACTAGTCCATCAGAAAGCTACCAAACCCCAGTTCTGCCTGAGAGGTCAACAACTATTCTCAGCAGCACTTTACCAGGAAACCAGAGTCAATCAGACAGCTACCAGACCACAGTACTAACTGAAGCATCCACAACCACCTCAGGCTTCACTTCTGCAGAAAGCACAATGACTCCAGCTGACAGCCACCAAACCACGGTTCTACCCAAGGTATCAACCACTATTCCAACCATCACATCTCTGCAAAGCATTACCAATACATCTGACAGCCACCAAACGACAGTCCTAGGTGAAGGATCCACCCCCACTCCAAGCATCACTTCATCAGAAAGCACAATGAGTCAATCAGACAGCTACAAAACCTCAGCATTGAGTGCAGGATCCACCAGCACCCCAAGGATCCCTTCAGCTGAAATCACGAGTCCAGCTGACAGCCACCAAAGCATGGTCTCAACACAGGGATCAACCACTAGTCCAAGCATCATGTCTGTAGTCAGCATGTCTAAAACACCTGACAGTCACCAAATGACTGTCCTCACTGCAGGAGTCACTACTACCACAATCATTCATTCATCAGGACGCACGGTGGGTGAATTGGACAGCCAGCAGACCACAGTATTGACCACTAGCACCCCAAAAACAACTTCAGCAGAAAGTACAATCAAGCCATATGAAAGCCACCAAACTACTGCCCTGAACAACGTACCCAGCAGTGTTTCAAGCATCTCTTCTCCCCAAAACACAAACAGTCCTTTGGACAGTTTCCAAACCATGGTCCTCATTGAGAGAGTAACTACTTATCCAAGCACCATTCCATCAGAAAGAACAGTGAGTCAATCAGACAGCTACCAGACCTCAGTATTGCCCACTCCCACCTCAAGCATCACTTCAGCAGAAAGGACAGTGAGTCCAGCTGACAGCTACCATAGCACAGTCCTGACTGAGGGATCTACTTCTGTTCCCAACACCACATCACCAGAAAGCACAAACAAACCATTTGACAGCTACCAAACTACAGTCCTTCCGGAAGGACCAATCCCCACTTCTAGCATCACTTCTGCAGAAAGTACGACCGAAACGTCTGATAGATACCAGAGCACACTACAGTCAGAAGGATCTACCTCCACCCCAAGTACCATTTCCAAAGAAAGCACTAGTCCATCTGACAGCTACCAGACCACAGTCCTGATGGAGGCATCTACTATTATTCATAGCACTAGATCACCAGAAAGTACAAGCAAGTTATCTGACAGCTACAGAACCACAGTTCTGACCGAGGGATCCACCCCAACTCCAACCCTCAGTTCATCAGAAAGCACCAGTCTACATCACAGCTACCAGACCCAAGTTCTGACTGAGGCATCCTCCACCACTGCAAGGATCACTTCTGCAGCCTCTGAAAGCTACCAGACCACAGTTCCAGATAAAGGATCAACCCCCACTCCAGCCATCACACCATCAGAAAGCACAAGTAGTCAGTTGGATAGTGACCAGACCTCAGTAGTGACCTCCACCACCTCAAGTATCACTTCAGGAGAAAGCACAATGAGTCTGGGTGACAGCTCCCACAGCACAGTCCTCAATGAGGAATCCACTGCTGTTCCAAGTGTCACTTCTCCACAAGGCACAACAAAATCATTGGACACATTCCAAACCACGGTCCTGATGGAGGGATCAAGGACTATTCCAATCACCATTTCATCAGAGAGCACAATGAGTCAATCACACAGCTACGAAACCTCAAAATTAAGTGCAGGAACCACCAGCACCCCAAGGATTCCTTTTGCTGAAATCACGAGTCCAGCTGACAGCCACCAAAAGACGGTCCCAACTGAGGGATCAACCACTAGTCTAAGCATCATGTCTGCAGACAGCATAACTGAAACACCTGACAGTTACCAAACGACTGTCCTGACTGAAGGAGCCACTCCTACAGCAGGTCTTGATTCATCAGAAAGCACAGTGGGTGAATTGTACAGCGACCAGACCACAGCACTGACTGTAGGATCCTCCAGCACCCCAAACACCACTACAGCAGAAAGCACAATGAAGCCATCTGAAAACCACCAAACTACTGTCCTGAATAAAGAACCCACCAGTGTTCCAAGCATCTCTTCTCCACAAAGCACAAACAATCCTTTGGACAATTTCCCAACCATGGTCCTGATTGAGGAAATAACCAGTATTCCAAGCTCCATTTCATCAGAAAGCACAAGGAGTCAATCAGACAGCCACCAGACCACAGCACGAACCGAAGGATCCACCACCAACACAAGCAGCACTTCTGCAGAGAGCACGAGTCCATCTGAAAGCTCCCAAACCACAGTCCTGGCTGAGGGCTCAAGCACTAGTCCAAGCACCACATCTGTGGGAAACACAAGCAAGACATCTGACAGCCACCAAACAACAGTCCTGATTGAAGAGTCAACACCCACTGCAAGTATCGCTTCAGCAGAAAGCACCACTAGTCAGTTGGACAGCGATGAAAGCACAGCATTGACCCCAAGATCCACCAGCACCTCCAGCACCACTTCAGCAGGAAGCACAGGGAAGCCATCTGAGAGCCATCATAGTACAGTCCTGAATGAAGGACCCACCAGGGTTCCAAGCATCTCTTCTTCACAGAGCACAACCAAACCATTTGTCAGCTCTGGAACCCCATTCATAACTGAAGGATCTACTATCACTCGAAGCTTCAGTTCTGCAGAAAGCATCAGTCCATCCCACATCTCCCATACCACAGTCCTGACTGAAGGATCCTCCACCACACCAAGGGCCACTTCTCCTGGAAGAACTAATAAGCCATCTGACAGCCACCAGACAACAGTCCCAATGGAAGGATCACCGTCCTCTGCAAGCATCACCACTGCAAAAAGCATGAGTCCAGCTGACAGTCACCAAACTCCAGTCCTTAATGAAGGATCCACCACTGTGATAAGTTTCACCTCTCTACAAAGAACAACCAAAGCATTTGACAGCTACAAAACCACAGTTCTGGAAGAAGGATCCACACCGACTTCAAACATCATTTCAGCAGAAAGTACAACCAAGACATCTGACAGCTCACAATCCCCACTCCTGCCTGAAGGATCCACAGGAATTCCAAACCGCACGACCCAAGACAACAGCAGTCCACCGGAGATCCAGCAATCGACACTCCTGACTGTAGGACCCACCACCTCAAGCATCACTTCTGGAGAAAGCATGAGTCCATCTCACAGCTACCAAACCACAGTCCCGACTGAGGATCCAACCACTGCTGCAAACCTCTCATCTGTGCAAAGCACGGCCAAGACATCTGACAACCTCCAAAAAACGACAATCCTGACTGAAGGATACACCCGCACGCTGAGCATCACTTCATCAGAAAAAACAATGAGTCCATCAGACAGCTACCACAGCACAGTACTAACTGCAGGATCCACCGGCACCCTAAGCACCATTTCTGTAGAAAGCGCTCATCCACCCCATGGCTCTCAAACCACAATGCTGTCTGAGGAATCAACCACTACTGAAAATAGCACATCAGGGGAAAGCACAACCAAGACATCTGACAGCTACAGAACCACAGTTCCCACAGAGGGATCCACCACCACTCCTAGCCTCAGTTCATCAGAAAGCACCAGTGTACATCACAGTTCCCAGACCCCAGTTCTGAGTGAAGAATCCTCCACCACACCAACGATCACTTCTCCTGGAAAAACTAATAAACCGTCTGACAGCCAGCAGACCACAGTGACAATTAAAGGATCATCATCCACCCCAGGCATGACTTCTGCAGAAACCACAGAGAGTCCAGCAGACAGCCTCCACACCACATTCTTGACTGTGGGATCCAGCACTGTGCCAAGAATCACTTCTGTGGAAAGCATGAGCCAGACATCTTTCAACCTCCAAACTACTGTCCTGTCAGAAATCTCAACCCCCCATCCAAGCATCACTTCATCTGAAAGTACAGTGAGTCAGTCTGACAGCCATCAGACCACAGTGTTGCCCACCCCCACCGCAAGCATCACTTCAGCAGAAAGGACAGTGAGTCCCGCTGACAGCTCTCAATCCACAGTCCTAACTGAGCAATCAACCACTGTTCCAAGTGCCACTTCATCAGAAAGCACAATGAGTCCACCAGACAGTTACCAGACCACAGTACTGACCGCCATCACCTCAAGCATCACTTCTGCAGAGAGCAAGAGTCCTGCCCCTGGCTACCGCACGACTGTCCTGACTGAGGGATCCACCAATGTTCCAAACACCACTTCATCACAGAGCACAACCAAACTATTTGACAGCTACGAAACCACACTTCTGACAGAAGCATCAACCCGACTTCCAAGCATCACTTCTACAGAACTCACAATGAGTCAATCAGACAGCTACCACACCACCCCAAAAACCACTTTAACAGAAAGCCCAACGAGTCCAGCTGACAGCTCTCAAATCACAGTCCTGACTCAGGGATCAACCACTAGTCCAAGCATCATGTCTGCAGACAGCACGACCAAAACACCTGACAGCCACCAAACGACTGTCCTGACTGAAGGAGCCACTCCTACCGCAGGCCTTGATTCATCAGAAAGCACAGTGGGTGAACTGGACAGCCAGCAGACCTCAGTATTGCCCACCCCCACCTCAAGCATCACTTCAGCAGAAAGGACAGTGAGTCCAGCTGACAGCTACCACAGCACAGTCCTGACTGAGGGATCTTCTGTTCGCAGCACCACATCACCAGAAAGCACAAACAAACCACTTGACAGCTACCAAACTACAGTTCTGCTGGAAGGACCAATCCCCACTTCAAGCATCACTTCTACAGAAAGTACGACCGAGACATCTGACAGATACCAAACTACAGTCCTGACTGAGGGAACAACCTTTATTCATAGAACTACTTCAACAGAAAGTCCAACAAAGTCATCTGAAAGTTACCAAACTACAGTCCTTCCAGAAGGATCAACACCCACTCCAAGCATCACATCATCAGAAACCAAAAGTAGTCAACCAGACAGCTACCAGACCATTGCACTGACCACTATCACCTCAAGTATGACTTCAGCAGAAAGCCCAATGCGTCCAGCTGACACCTACCACACCACAGTTCTCAGTGAGGAATTCACCACTGTTCCAAGGGTCACTTCTCCACAAAGCACAACAAATTCATTAGACAGCTCCCAAACCACGGTTCTGACTGAGGGATCAAGGACTAGTCCAATCACCATTTCATCAGAAAGCACAAAGAGTCAGTCAGACAACCCACACACCACAGCATTGACTGTAGGATCCACCAGCACCCCAAGCATCACTTCTGCAGAAAGCATGAGTCCTGCCCAGAGCTATGGCACCACAGTCCTGACTGAGGGATCAGCCAATGTGCATAGCACCACTTCTTCACAGAGCACAGCCAAACCATTTGACAGCTATGAAACCACACTTCTGACAGAAGCATCAAGCCGCCTTCCAAGCATCACTTCATCTGAAAGCACCACGCGTCAATCAGACAGCCGCCAGACCACAGTATTGACTGTAGGATCCATCGCCCCAAGTGCCACATCTGCAGACAGCATGAGCAGACCTTCTGAAAGCTACCAAAGCACACTGCTCACTGAAGGATCTCCTAGCACTCCAGGCCTCAGTTCTGCAGAAAGCACCAGTCCATCTGAGAGCTCCCACACCACAGCCTTGACTGAGGGATCAACCACAGTTCAACGTATCACTTCTGCAGGAAGCATGGATAAAACATCTCACAACCACCAAACAACTGTCCTGCCAGAAGGATCAACACCCACTCCAAGCATCACTCCATCAGAAATCACAAAGAGTCAATCAGACAACCTCCAGACCACAGTACTGACCATCATCACCTCAAACATCACTTCAGGAGAAAGGACAGTGAGTCCAGCTGCCAGCTACCACACGACAGTCCTGACTGAGGGATCCACCACTGTTCCAAGAATCACTTCTTTGGAAAGCATGACCAAGACATCATTCAGCCACCAAATGACTGTCCTGACTGAGGGATCACCCCTAACTACAAGCATGATTTCCTCAGAAAGCATAACGAGTCCATCAGGCAGCTACCAGACCACAGCATTGGCTGTAGGACACAACATCACCTCCAGCACCACATCTGTAAACAGTATGAGTCCATCTGACAGCTATCCATCCACAGTCCTCACTGAGGGATCAACCACTGTTCCAAGCCCCACTTCTCCAGAAAGGACAGTGAAGCCATCTGACAGCTCCCAAACCACACTGCAGCCTGAAGGACCCATGAGCGCCCCAAGCCACACCCCAGAAGAAAGCACCAGTCTATCCAACATCAACCAAACCATAGTCCTGCCTGTGGAATCTGCCACCACCTCCTCAAGCATACATTCTGGAGAAAGCACAGGACCATATGAAAGCTATCAATCCACAGCCCTGACTGAAGAATCAACCCCCACTCCAAGCATCAGTTCATCAGAAAGCACAAAGAGTCAATCAGACAACCCACACTCCACAGCATTGACTGTAGGATCCACCAGCACCCCAAGCATCACTTCTGCAGAAAGCACCAGTCCTCTTAACAGCTCTCAATTCACAGTCCTGACTGAGGGATCAACCACTGTTCCAAGCAGCACTTCTGCAGAGAGCACAAAAAAACCATTTGACAACTACCAAACTACAGTTCTGACAGAAGGCCCCACCCCCACTCCAAGCATCACTTCATCAGAAAGCACAACCAAGACATCTGACAGCCCCCAAACTACACTAGAGCCTGAAGGGTCCACTGGAATCCCAAGCCACACGCCAGAGGAAACCACCAATGCACATCACAGTTACCAGACCCAAGTCCTGACTGAAACCCCCTCCACCACTCCAAGGATCACTGCTGCAGAAACCACTATCAAGCCATCTGACAGCAGCCGCCAGACCACAGTCCCGGTTAAAGGATCAACCCCCACTCCAGCCAGCATACCATCAGAAAGTACAAGTAGACCATTAGACAGTGACCAGACCTCAGTAATGACCACCCCCATCTCAAGCATCACTTCAGCAGAAAGGACAGTGAGTACAGGTGACAGCTACCACAGCACTGTCCTGACTGAGGGATCCACCACTGTTCCAAGCATCACTTCTTTACAAAGCACAACGAAACCATTTGACAGCTCCCAAACCACAGTCCTGATTGAGAGGTCAACAAGTATTCCAAGCATCACTCCATCAGAAAACACAACGAGTCTATCAGACAGCTACCACACCACAGTATTGCCCACCCCCACCTCAAGCATCACTTCAGCAGAAAGCACAATAAGTCCCGGTGACAGCGACCACAGCACAGTCCTGATTGATGTATCAACCACTGTTCCAAGCATCACATCTTTGGTTAGCAAAACTAAAACATCTGACATCCATCAAACGACTATCCTGACTGAAGGATCAACCCCCACTCCAAGCATCAGTTCATCAGAAAGCACAAAGAGTCAGTCAGACAACCCACACACCACAGCATTGACTGCAGGATCCACCAGGGCCCCAAGCACCATTTCTGTAGAAAGTGCTCATCCACCCCAAGGCTCTCAAACCACAGTGCTGACGGAGGAATCAACCACTATTGCAAACAGCACATCAGCAGAAAGCACGACCAAGACATCTGACAGCTACAGAACCACAGTTCCCACAGAGGGATCCACCCCCACTCCTAGCCTAAGTTCATCAGAAAGCACCAGTGTACATCACAGTTCCCAGACCCCAGTTCTGAGTGTAGAATCCTCCACCACTCCAAGGATCACTGCTGCAGAAACCACTATCAAGCAGTCTGATAGCCGCCAGACCACAGTCCAAGTTAAAGGATCAACCCCCACTCCAGCCATCACACCAGAAAGTACAAGTAGTCAATCAGATAGCGACCAGACCTCAGTAGTGACCACCACCACCTCTAGTGTCACTTCAGCAGAAAGGACAGTGAGTCCAGGTGACAGCTACCACAGCACAGTCCTGATTGATGTATCAACCACTATTCCAAGCATCTCATCTTTGGTTAGCAGAACTAAAACATCTGACAGCCATCAAACAACCGTCCTGACTGAAGGATCAGCCCCCACTCCCAGCATCACTTTGTCAGACAGCACATCGAGTCAATCAGAGAGCTCCCTGACCACAGTCCTGACTGAGAGGTCACCAACTATACCAAGCACCACTTCATCAGGAAGCCCGAGCAAGCCATCTGAAAGTTACCAAACGACAGTCTTGACAGAAGGATCTACAACCATTCCAAATGTAACTTCTTCACAAAGCACACCCAAACCATCTGACATCTCCCCGACCACAGTCCCGAGGGAAGAAGGATCCGCCACCACGCCAAGCATCACTTCTGAAGAAAGAATGACCAAGCCATCTGACAGCCACCAAACCACAGTCCTGGGTGAAGGATCAACACCCACCCCAAGCATCACTTCTGCAGAAAGCACTGGTCCATCCGACAGCCACCACACCTCAGTATTGAACGAAAGCACCTCTACTACCTCAAGCATCACATCCGCTGAAAGCACATCTAAGCCTTTTAGCAGCTACCAAACCTCAGTCCTGACTGAACCCCAAAGCCCCACCACTGCAGCAAGCACAACCAGTACTTCTGATGATACCTTCATCACCACGTTCCCAGCTGAAGGTGCCACCACTACCACCAGCATCCCTTGGGATTCAAGTACATTCATTCCATCCGACAGCTATCAAACGACCATCCTTCCTGAAGGATCTACAGTCTTTCCCAGCAGCAGAGGGTCAGCGCCTACACCCATGCCTTCTGGCAGCTCGCCCACCACAGAGCTGCCTCAGCGATTCACCACTTTCTCAGGTAGCCCGTTTGTGGAACTCACGAG